>JAOEJH020191955.1:0-14036 GCA_025448215.2 Palythoa grandis
TTTTTTTACTGATAGAAGAGGATTACACAAAACATCTTTCTTTTGGAACTTTAGTTTTTATTCAAAGAAAATGTCATGTTTTCATAAGAAAGGTTTTGGCGCCAACGGCGTGCAACTTCAACTAACAATCAGCACGTGTAATATAGACATCTATAAAAAGAAAAAAATGTTTTTGCTACCTAATATTGATTGCTTGACCTAAACGAAACAAACCTGTTGCTTTTGATTTAGTTCAGAAAGCTGGCAGTGAAATGCACAGATGAAGCAATATTTTTTCCTCAAACTAGTTGGCTGTAATAAAAAATATGAGTTTAAAACTCTTTAATTGAAATCTCTTAGGATAGGAGCCTGTTTTTTTGAAAATACCATTTTATCTCAACCCATGCAACACAGTATGGATGGAAGATTCCCCGGCAAAATCCACATAACTATAAAACTGATTTAAAATGTTGTACCTATACCCGCTTGTCACCAATGCTTACGTACCACCTAGGAACAGCTAACACAATTAACAATGACGTAGTAATACTTTGATGAAACGTATAACTTGTTTGTTTTCTCATCTCAAAATGTAAAAGATTTATTACATTAAAACGTGCTAATCTTGAGCCAAGATTTTCAGTTTGGCTTAAATTTGCTAATCTTAATGTTATAATCCAACCGACCTACCCACGACCATAACTTCAGGAAATTTCACCGTCAAACAAATGCAACATATACCCAACAGTTAAGTTATTGTTTCAGTATCAACTTCAATGCGCCGTGCCGTCGAATATGCAATACAATTATGTACTTATGCACTTTCTAGCACGTTCGCCAGTTTTAACAATTCTCTCCACTACTCCATGTGCAATATTATCGCGATATCTGGATTTTAGACCAATGTTTCCGCAGTGGAATATATTATTGCATGACAAGGCGAGTATTAGAAACACATTTTATCAATTGAAACTTTCAAGAAACACTTAGAATGATGAACTTTTAAAGCTTATACATCTTATCAAGATCGTTAATTCAGAGGCGCAAATTAAACTTCGCCTTTTAAGTTTATTTAAGAAGAATAATCAAGTATTTCCAATTCCATTGCGTCATCCAAAAAAAAAACTGATGCAGATCTAAAAAGTGCTCTTTGTCTCTGAAACAAGGAGCTAGAGCTTAAGTGACACTGCCTCTTTCAACGGCCAGCAAAACCAAATTTACTTGTAATATAACAGCGGTGACATTTATCACAAATAATGTTTCCACATAACATTTTGTTTCCAATATTTTATTTTTTTAAGAATTTTATATGATCTAGTTTCATTTAGATGTCCAAACCCATGGACTTTTAAATGGGAAGAAGCTTTCATTCTTAAAATGGATATTGTGGATGTTTTACATGGAACTTGGAACAACCACGCACACAATACTGCAGACAACAGGGCTGCGTGGCTTTGCTGAAAATAGAAATTTCCATCTTCACATGACTCAGACAAACAGAGGCATGTTTGACACAACAAAAGGGTATAGAAAATGTTGCGATCTTGTAATTATAACAAGCGATTTTCTTCCACGCAACCTTATTGGTAAATGAAAACCTGATCATATATTTATATATTTATATATTTATATATTCATTGGATGAATTCCAGAAGCCCACTTGAGATTCAGAGAGCAATTTATTAGCTCTTAGCTTCATTTGACGGTTCAGTTCTTGTGAGCTCTTGGAGACTTCTGGTACGATGGAACTCTTGTTGCAGTTTGTATTTGTGGCTGCTTTCCTCACTCCAGCTCTCAGTTTCTGTGGTATGTTACAAGAGAAAAATCACTTTGGTTACTTTTATCAGTCATGTTTATTTAAGTTAGTAAGTTTGTATTTAAGTTAGTAGGAGCAGGCGTATAGCACAGTTGGTAAGTGCGCTGCCTTCTTTGCTAGAGGTCCCCAGTTCGATTATCAGTGGCTCCAACGTCTGTTCCGACTTTCCTCTGATCCATGTAGCTTTAGCTTTAAATGCCCGTAAAACGGAGCGCTGACAGAGGGAGGGGGTAAAGGGCGCACTATCGGCTTCCATTGATATCCGTTATATGAACTGCATGATGGAACTACCGACGTTAAATAAAATTACCTTTATCTTTACCTGTTTTCTCCAAATTATGTTTCATTCATGTTGAAGTCTCTATGCAAACGTTGTTTTGCCAGTTGCTTTTAATTACTTACCAAAGAGCAGGTAAAAAGAGTTTTATCGCGGCTCTTGAATAATCACCATTACTGATAACAGCAAATCAACGAGATTAGAGAATATTTCAGTAAATTAGCAATGCAGCAATGCAATAGGAATCAGTTTTTCTACCAAGTATTGATACTAAACTCTCCAGGCAAAGTTGCAACTGCATATTAAATTTATCATTCGTGGAATATAAGGCGTAACTTGAGAAAGTGTTTGATTCCTTTTGCGCCGATTTTTGTATACATATATTATATTATATGAATTGTAAATGCACGTTTTTCTGCCAATGAATTGATTGTGCGTTACAAATTTAAACCGCCTCGCTATTTTCAAAAAAACCGTAAGGAGATCATACGTGTTGTAATTCGGACGGGATGTCATTTCAAGATCCGCTTGGCGCACCCCTAAAGAGCTTCCATGACAGCAGGAAGTGATTTCTAAGTATTGGGCAGGCCCTTGAAACCTTCTACATTCACTTTTTAAAGCGAAACCTTTAAAACTTATATAATATTACAATCCTCGTGCGACTGATTAGTCACATTCACCGCTCGTTCATTGACAACACAACACGGTGGATGAAATCGGGAAATAATGCTCGACAAATATAGTCCAAAAACGTAACCTTAACATTTTTTGGACAACAACAAGATTATATTCAAAAAATCGTAAAAAAAGAAAGCTCTGTCAGCTTTGGTGATGCGCTCTGGAGTTTTCACTAACTTCAAATTCTTTGAAACTTTTTTTCTTCCTTATTTATGTACACTTCTTAACACTTAATCTATTTTTTTCTGCTTTATACTCAACTCGAATCGTACAACTAAGGTTACTTCTCAATACGAACCAACTGCCCTCGTGTGCGAAACAAAAGCTTCGCATTAATATATCCGTGTTGACGTTCAGCCCAAGATAGATATATTTTCTTTGCTTTTTTCTGCTTTCAATTCCCTTAGGGGACAGAAAACTAAATGGCGATTTATCTCGAGCATCAGTGAAAGCAGGAGAATGGCTGAGAGAGCAAATGGGAGAAAATGGAACCCTTCGGCTGGGTCACGCTACAGCCAATGCTTTCCACAGCCTTCGCCTCGTTGGTTATTCAGTGCCAAAAGTATCAAAACTTGGAACCCAGTTCCTCAAACAAGAAATTGCAAAGACTCGCATAAGTTCTATCTCTGGAGGAAGGTTGGCCTTATACATTCTCGGTGTAATATCTTCATGTGAAGATCCCAGAGATTTCGACAAACAAAACTTGGTGGATGCTCTGAAGATGTCAAGTTATGGAACTGTTGGCGGTTTCAACCATCCATTCCAGCTAGGACTGGCTCTACTCGCTCTGTGTACGAGTGGCGAGAGGGTTAACAAAGATGAAGTTAGATTTTTGGTTCAGAAGTTGAGGCTCGACGACGATTCCTTGCATGGCATCAGTACTCTCTCCATGGGAACGATGGCACTTTCTTGTATCAAGCATAAGCAAAGAAGAAACAAGAAATTTATTAAAAAATTGCTGAAAAAATCCATTAGAAAAGCAACGAAAAAGTTAATAAGTATTCAGAGAAAGAAAAAAGACGGGTTTGGTAATGAAGCATCCACCTCTTTGGCAGTACAGGTAATTTTCTTTTCAATTTTAAAATTATTGCAATGATTCTTCAGTGATATTATCCCGGAGATTTTGGTCACTAAGAATATTGGGTAATAATAAACTTTTTTAACGGTAAAATGGTAATAAAGTAAAAAATTCCGTATTCTATATGTCAAGATAACTCGACTTATAAACTTGCAGCCTTCGCTGCGCCGTTTACATACCCTCTATCTCCCCGCTTACCCCTACCTTAATTCAACCGATCATTTCAAATAAATGTTGTTTGATATTGGAGCAAACTAACTGAAATACACTGTTATTATTTGTTGTCCTTGCTTCAAGGCTCTACTTGCTGCTAGAGTCAAAGGGAAGCATTGGAATTGCGAAGGAACCATGAAAAGGTTGTTAGCAATGCAAGATGAAACTGGCGCCTTTGCAAATGTATTGGGTACTATTCGCACACTTCCTGCCCTGATTGGCTCAGTATATTATGACGTCAAGGATCTTATGTGCCCTAAACCAGGTTAGATGGTTTTCCGTGTTTGCAAAATGTTGACCCTTGTGCAATCTTTTGTAGTGTTCCTGTTAAACGTTATACAGGGATTGTAAGTAATTCATTGAGAAGGAGACAAAAATCTATTCACACAGTATTCTTAGTTTTGTTTAACTATGTACAGGTAGGCCGATCAAACTCACCACAATCCAAGTCTCATTTACACAAAATTATTTACTAATTTTTTCACTCTTTCATGTTGGTATTCATTTCAAACTTTCTAGTTTTGGAGGTCGTGGCACCAGAACTTCACAAATATGTAGTTTGAATATTGAGGCCTGGTGATGAAATACTAAATCGTATCATGCATAAGTTGAGTTCGTTTACCTTAGGTTTATAGCTTGGAGTAATCAAATGAAATCAGGCCAAGCAACGCGAATTATCCGCTCAAAACAATTAAAGAGCGAATCAGAATTATATTTTGTTTCAGCCGTTGTCGTCGTTGGCGCCCTCCTTTCAAAAGCACCCTATTAGTTTTTGTTCTGATTATCATTGTTATATGACCCTGATACAGATTACAAGAGGTTTTAGATGTAATTGAGTAATTGGCCAATAGACTTAACAAGGCATCATATCTACAAAATCACTTTTGTGGTACTGACGTTATTCATTTTTTATATTTCTCTTAAAACCAGACATCAAAGAGGAGAGAAAGGTAAGAAATTTCTTTATAACTCTAGCACCCTGTTGAAATAACACTTAAGTAATGAATCGCAAATGTGATAAATCACTCTAATGACTTAAAGATTTGTTCCTCAATTGTATGTCTGTCCGTGTATGTCACCGGGATACCAGTCCGTGATTGTGCAAACTTAACTAGATCTTTTAGTGAAATAAATCTACATCTTATCTTGCCTTCTCGCAGTCTTACTTTGTATCTCCGTACGTTGACTTTCCAAGGCCAGCTATTAGTCATGAATACGGTCTGCACATGTGTGCCAATTGTAACTTGCAAATATGTAGGTGGACCCAAACGTTACATGGCTCCCAGGCATTATCCTTCGCGTCTACCCTTAAATAAACTAAGCGTGAAGTGTAAGTGAGATGTGGCCGGGAGGGCCTCCGTACCCATTGTATATAATAGTGGCTGCAAGTCATCATTGGTGCGCATGTGCAGAACTTGTCATTTTAATCTTCTCAGTCACATCCCACAGGTGTTCACTTTCCCGTATACCTCTGCTGAACTGAGTTGAACATTCCAGTCTTAAAACTGACCAATCAAAGAAATCAACTTTCAAAACTGGCCATTCAAAGAAAGACTCTCTCAAAACCGACTAATCAAAGCATCCCATTCTCAAAACCGACCAGTCAAAGCATTCCATTGTCAAAACATTTGTGATCCATTACTTACCTTGTAGCTGTATCGTGTAGCTCAGACTCACTTCTATTTAAGGGTAATGCTCACTATCCACGAGGCCTTAGCTCCCACTGACAGTGGTTGCAATACCATTATCATGTATGTGCTGAACTTGTGGTTTTATTCGTCTTAGCTGTATACAACAGGTGTTACACTTGCACTTTTCAAGTTTTCAGACCTCTTGGTTTTGTTTCATCCCTAAAGTACATCAGCTGTGCTTTGATTGGTTAGTTTTAGGAATGGAATGTTTAAATTCGTCAGTTTCGAGAGTGAATTTCTTTGATTGGTCAGTTTTGAGAAAGAATGCTTTGACTGGTCAGTTTTGAGAATGGGAAGCTTTGATCGGTCGGTTTTGAGAGGCTTTCTCTGATTGGTCAGTTTTGAGAGTGGATTTCTTTGATTGGTCAGTTCTGAGAACGAAATCCTTTAATTTGACTGGTCGGTTTTAAAAATGGAATGCTTTGATTGGTGGGTTTTGAGAGTGGCTTTCTATGATTGGTAAGTTCTGAAAGTGGATTTCTTTGATTGGTCAGTTTTGAGAATGGAATGTTCAACTCAGTTCGGCAGGGATACATTATATAGGGAAGGGGATCGACACAAAGAAATAGAACGGAGACAAGGAGCATATTTCTACCCACATAAAATAAATATCTTTACCTACATTTTTCTTTTGAAGAATATTACGGTGTGCATGAGATTGGAGTTTGAGGCAAACTTGACGAGCAAAGTTCCACCGCCAGCAGAGTACTTTATTGTTAAGAACGGCACCAACGCTCACAGTATCATGAAGTTGGCGAGCACACGGCATCCGTGCTATAACTTTACCACGGTGCTCACCAGCTGGGGTAGTAGTGTTGAGTCGATCTGCGGAGTAAGCAAAAACCACACGTTGAAGAGGTACTGGTCGATCCTAATCGATCCCGGTCGTAGATCAGCACCATATGGCATCGACACCTTCAAACCTCGCGATGGCGAGTGTCTCATATTTCGGTACAAGCAGTATAACTGGAAGTAACTGAAGTTAACTATTGCTGTTAATTTTTTAAGACAGTCTTTAAAGACTATTTTAAGAGTCATCACTTTAGCGTACTGGCTTATGTTATATTTTGCTTGCTAACGATAATCGCACTTGAAGCATATCTTTCTATTACCGCGTGGTATAATAATATTGATAATATTTAAAATTGATAGTGCGCATTTTTCATGTATAAATGCGTGAACCGTCTGTAAACAAAAAGATTGGCTGTTCTCCAGCATTATTACGTGACCATCTCATCGCCCCATAGGCGCGGTTAGGACTGAGACCTATGTGCTTTTTGGAATTTTTATTCAAACTGTATTCCCCTGCTGGGTCGATCGCGCGACATATAAATTGTAAAGGTCTATAACAGCAAATCGTGTGTCGAAGGCCCATTCGATTCGACCGGAAAGTTTTCTTTTATTCGAATACATGAACTCGAATGCCGTTATAAAACTAATTTAGTGCAAATAACATGGTAATGAAAATACAGAGGCGGTGATCGAAAAGGAAACGGTCTGAGTTTATTAAACAAAGCAAGCACCAAATCTCAAACAAATAAAGCTTGGCTACAATCGATCACTTGAAGTTACAGTACAAGTAATTATGTAATTGTACAAACCTGATACACAAATCAAAGCAACACAAATGGTACACAAATCAGAGTGCACTCACAGTTTTTTCAAAAACCCCTAAACCTGCGTCGGAGTCCAATATAAAAGAAACAGAAAACTCAGATTCCTCATAAAATTTAGGCAAGGAAGCAGGGCAGAAAACTAGCAAAAACTGAAACTCTGATGGCTAGTCTATCGCTTAAACGACCTGAGAAAACTTCTGGCATATACTACATGGCTGAATGCCACCGGCATATGTAAACCCTAACCCTAACCCTAACCCTAACCCGGTGCATCCATGGCATTCAGCCATGGAGTATATACCAAACTTCTCTTCTCTGAACCGCCATCTTTGTTTTTGCGATAGCGGTTTCAGTAGCCAATCAAAAGTTAGGATTTCGGTCCCGTGAAAACGCTGGGGAACGGTCAAAAATCCAGTGACTCTCACAATAGGAGAAAATTGTCATATAGAATTGAAATAAAACGGCCTGAACAGCACATATTAAGAGTTACACGTCTAGTGAATTTGAATAAGAGATTATTTTTAAAACTAGATTGCAAGTTCGGAGGGCGTTCGTTTCGCATCAGCGCGTTTCGTGTGTACGATATGTGTTACCGAAAACAACAATCACCGTTTCATCCACGTGCTCACGTAAACTGGTGTTGTGAACAGCGTTACAGGTTATCAGTTGGGCTTTAGCCATCAACTTACGTTTTAATATTCTGCATGAAATATACACATTTTCTATAATAACAGTCCACGCGTCGTTTTAAAGCTTGAACAAAATGTGGATCATCGAAGAACTTTGCAAATTGATTTTGCAATAATATTTCAGTTGTTTCTGAAATCGCTTTATAGGTACGGATTTACTCACAAATCGAGAACGAATTCTGTATGGCTCACGATCTTTTCTGAGCCTGATAAATATTCTATTTTCACTACGGATTTCATGGTTGCTATCGTTTCGCAAGCTGCGAAGTTGATCTGATGTATTTATTTTGCCTTTTCTTGCTATCTATCAAACCCTGTGCTGATGCAACCGACGCTGATGTGTTTTCGCTAGATAAGACATCGGATACAATATCACGAGTGTTCACAGTGTTTATTTCACTCGGTTTGGAAAGCACGACGGCCGAGTTTTCGGTCGCCAGCATAACTGTCAACCTCAACTTTCACATTTTGCGGTGCATTCTGACAAATCAATTTCATTTTCCTCTGTCATAGCTCGGTGAGCCAGCACGTTGGCCGAGATCTATGTGTTGAGCAGAAGTTCAGTTGAGTTTGCTTTATTAGTGAGCAGCATATCGGCCGTGACTGAGATTGTAGTTGGCTGCTGTTTCAAGGGTCAATAGCATGTAGTTTTTGAAGAACAAATGTACTAATTAAAGCACAAGATTTGATAGGTAGTTTATTTGTAAACGGAATTTGGAGATTACTTATCTTTTTAGATGTCTCTGAACAGAACTGAAACACCGAGCATATAACACAACGAAACAGACTCGTATTTTTTGACATGCCAATCAGAAAGCAAATTGGCGACTTTGGCACCGCTCCTCAAGCAAAACGGAACTAAAATGAGAATGGAATCGAGGAAAAAGCCAGACCAAATGCCTGAAAAGGCATAGCTTGCTGACAAATAAACTCATTAGTATGCGTTCTCCTTCGTCGAACGCAATAGGCCCTTTGCAGCTAGAGAACACATGGTACAAAATACGCCAAACTGGACTGCAAAAGATCGTTCCACACTACGAGACAAAACACAATTGACTAGTAAAAGGTGATTTTTCTTTGTTTTATATTTCCCAGTGGAGTCTGGCACATTCCTTTGCAGTCCAGCTTGGCGTATTTTGTACCATGCGATCTCTAGCTGTAAAGCGCTTATTATTTTCTTAGTCGCATTAGAAACTAGCCAAGCACAAGAAAACAATTCTTCGACTTCACTCTCAAGGGAGGGTGCAGAGATGCTTGCCTTGTTGGGCAAGAAATGAGTGAGAAAAGTGAGAGAAGGGGGAGGAAAGGGAAAAAAGTGGATGGGGGCAAGAAAGAAAGAAAAATGGGGGGCAAGAAAAGGCTAATGGAGGAAAGGGAGACGAGGGGATAAGAATGGCATGTGGAAGGAGGAAAGGGAAGGGAACGGGAGGAAAGGAAGAGGAGAGGGTGAGAAAAGGCAGATGGGGGAGAAGAGGGGGGAGAAAAGACAGATAAGGGCAGGAAAGGGAGAGGAGAGGCAGAAAAGGCAGATGAGCAAAGGAAAGGGGCTGAGAAAAACCATAGATGAAGGAAAGAGAAGGGAGAGAAGACAGGAAAAGAAGGTGAAGAAGAATAGCAGATGAGTGAGGGAAAAGGGACAAAAAAAGGAAAAGGAGGGAGGAAAAATGGTAAAGAAAAAATTGAGGTAACGGAGAGAAGAGGGAAAAGAAAACGAGACGAAAAGACTAGATGATGAGGCAGGAGGGCGAGGGGAGACAACCAATTAGTGCCTTGTAATTTGAAAAGAAGGGAAATGGGCGACAATCAACCTTCAGCAGATAGAGAAACAATGCTACTTAACTTCAGACAACCATACAATGTTGGAAGCTTTCTTTGTAATTATCAACTTTTTGGTACAATGTGACAATTAAAATACTTTCTCTGAAACAGTGCTTGCTGTTTGAAAATCGCTAGCGAGTAAAAAAAAACCACAAGTTTTGAGTTAGGCAATGTTTCATCAAAATCAGACTTTTGCCTGAAAAAGAAAGACTAAAGCAGGTGACATAAGGTTGCAATAATTTTAAATTCTGCCCGACTTACACATTTTTATTTTAACTTAGGATAGATAATATCGAGGATCATTTGAGTGCATAGTTTGCCAAAAATGAGAAAACGAAATGAAAACAAAAGTTTCTTTATTCTTTGGTGGGGCGAGAGATTTTCAGTGAGGTGGTTTATCTTTTGCTATTTTGAGGTTGATTTTGCGCGAACGAAGGCGAGCAAGAACAAGCACTCGCCTTAAACAACAACCACTGAAACACCGTATACTTTAGACACAGTAAAGAAATATGCTGCACAAATTACGAGTAGATTTTTCCTTAAGCACTTTTTTACCGATACAATATATCTACTGAAACGTTTGGCTGCAAATGACTTGTCTTTGTAATACGTCTCCAACTTCATTCAATGGACCTCTTTTTCAGTTAAACTTTGTCCCTCTTTCTTTCATCTTGTCTTCAGTAATGAAATTGACACTTTTGACGGATGATGTTCAAAATCGACTGGTCACCTGAAAATTCATGTTTTGATGGCCTGTAGTAGATGTAATGAACACTTCATTTCTTTCCTCGATTGTGATACACGTTTAAAGACTGCAAGATAAGTTTTGATCTAACACAGACGTTAGTTTAACTATGTTCTTCTTAAGCCCACACTGATTGGCTGAACACAATTGCGTGTCTCAACATATCAAGCAGTCATTGTTGCTGTGGGGTTTCCGTTCATTAAAGGGATTCTCTGCTGACTCGACTGACGAACAACATCGCTTCTCAGTACACCAAATTTATTATTTTAATCAGAAGTCACCATTCCCATGTTGTATGTTGTAATTTGAAGTATTTTCCTTCTTGTTTCAACCACTGTTTCCGAATTTCTTCGCGGTAAGGGGTGATCTGAAGTAGACGAGTTTATTTCAGCTTTCAACACGTCTGTTGTCAAACTTCTCCATCACAAATAGGGTCTACTTCTTGTTGATTGGAGTTTTCTTCTCCATTTATTTTTTGCTGTAAATCATCTTTAGTTGTGAAAACCCTGGCAAGCGGGAAAAGCTTGTGGCACCTATTCACATAATCTTGAGCAATGTCTTCACATTCCCCAAATGTGCCTTCCGAAAGCGTTTCGAGCACCCTTGTACAATTCTAGGAACAAAAAACAGCAAGTTTTATACAAGTTTTTTTGCAATAACAAACTTTGGGCTTTAACAAATATTAGAATAGCGAATTTGGTTGAGTGTCAAAAATGCAAAAATAGAAAACGACACGAGAAAATGGGGAATGGTTGGTAAGTCTCCTGGACCTCATGCTCTTATCAACACGGCAGGACAGCCTGGAAACAAGTTCAGTGACCTTTGCATTCTGGGAATAATTCAAGATGGCGTAGCTTGAGTGATCGATCGAGCAAGCAAGCAAAGGATTGACTGGCCTGTTTATCAAAAAGATACTCAGCATCAAATTTCAAAATGCAGAAAGATAGGACTCAGTGCTAAAAAACTACAAAGGAAGTTTTGAAAAATAAGGCTGATCTGTTTTCAATGACGTTTCCTGAAGACAAATTTGACCAGCGAATATTTCTAGCCCCAAAATTTAACGCAAAGCGGGATTAGTTCAAAGCCAAGCGGCAGGTTTTAAAGCCAAGCGGCTTTCTATTTTTTCCAAGTTAGACGAAGAACACTGGTTATTCCAGACAACCAGCACTTATCCATGTATTAATCATACTATTACATGAAATTAATTCCAAGTTACTATTAAGGTGAATATAACTCTTGTTATTGTATTACATCGTGTGGCCACCTCTGAAATTGTTGCGTGCACAGAAGTAGAAACCGATCCTACTTCTGCAACATTTCATGCAACGATTTCATCGTGTGGCCACAAGAAAGGTAATGTTGCATCGTGTGGCCACAAGAAAGGTAATGTTGCATCGTGTGGCCACAAGAAAGGTAATGTTGCATTGTGTGGCCACAAGAAAGGTAATGTTGCATCGTGTGGCCACAAGAAAGGTAATATTGCATCGTGTGGCTGCGCCTTTAGGTTTACTTCACTACCACTGGGAGTTGCCTCAGTTTAAGTTCTAAATCTAAATCTAAATTGAATACTATATTGACCTCCCATATGGGATATATAGATAAAGGTAGGGATATATAAATACAGGTTATTCTTGTTCTCGTTGATAAAACGGAAAGAAAGCCCCAGCTGAACCTCCGGCTGTTCTTGTTGCTTACATTAAGCATAAAGAAAATACATTTTCAAAAATAACCCAGGGCTTTCAAAATAGGACACCGCGTGTCGCAAGCGACGTTTACTAGCCTCGTTTCCGACGTCTGTTATTCACTGCAACGTACTAAGACTTCGGTTAAAAAGATCTTAGTTGTTGTCTGAAGATGTTTACTCGGCTGTTATGTTTGTTTCTGCAGCAAAACTTTGTAGAAATTTCACTTCCTGATGATCACAATGGGCTCACTGTATACTATACAATACATGCAATGATTGGATCCTGCTAATTCCCTTATCGTCAATGATTTTCCAGTTCCAGAATAGAAACTGGGATGTAAATCGAAATAAGGTAACCCATGTTCCTTTCCACTACGATATTGCCTAACACTGAAAGCGAATTGGCCATCACAACTCGACTCCTACTTTTCATTTTACAACTTCAACTTCAAATCTTTTTGAAACCCCTGTAACCATTACCAAACGCTCTCCACAAACCTCTAGTGTCCTGTCAGTAAGACAATCGGGAAGATCCGTAATTAACTTCAATGCCTCTGGTCCCCGAGACGAATCCATTCGGTACATGCCCTTGGCAGCTGAAAAGTGTAACATAATACTAAAAATAAAACTGGAATTTCATAGAATACCAGTGCGGTTATTTCGTATCTTTGTCGTTCCTATGCTGTTTAATCGTCCAGGAGCAGCAGTATATCAATCACAGGCTTCATAACTTGTTAAAGACCAAAAAAATTCAAAGACTGGCCTTTTCCAACCATTTTTAAAGACTTTTCCAAGACTTTCTATATCATTATCAATAACTTTCTATGTTAGAATACGAGTGAATATAACATGACATGGACATGTGCAAACATGGCTGGGGGATGGTTGAGCATATCATTATCAATAACTTTCTATGTTAGAATACAAGTGAATATAACATGACATAGACATGTGCAATCATGGCTGGCGGAAGATTACGCATATAATTATCAATTTTTAAACTGAAGCATTAAGAAATTAACTGACTTTAAAAGACATTCCAAGACATTTATTATGTTTTTAAAGACTTTTTAAAGACCTCAAACATTTGTTGACAATTCAAAGACTTTTTAAATACCTCTCAGAAAATTCACAGACTTTCACGGAATTTAAACACCGCTACGAGTCCTGAAAAATCTCTATGAAACAAATACGGGTCAAAGCAAAGTAACTGAAGACTTCTTCAAGGAAAAATATGATTTATTTGTAAGTTCTATTTTGCAAAACCAATGAGCGTGGCTTTGCGGGCCACTGGGTTTTGGAAAACAAACTAGTGTGTAACTACCATACAACCATTTTTGATGAGGAAGTTTGTTTATTGTATGCATAATGAGATTCTTCAAACGAACAAATCGGATTTCATTCATTAAAATATTAGTTTTAAACCCCAGTAAAATATAGACCACAGGTTCAGCACATGAATGCGTGCTGATGGTAACTTGCAATAACTATTATTGGCCACTATGGCCACATCCGCACTGTAGCAGGCATTATCCCTTGCATGCTGCCTTAAATAGAAGCGATCTTGACAGTTAGCAGCTGTGGACAGTTGTTTCGGCCGTATTGGGTATCGTCAGCACGGCACAGCTAGAAACTGACTCTGGTTCCTAAGAAAGGTACAGGGTTCTTCCTCTTCGCTCATAGTAAAATTCCAGGACTTTTCCAGGTAATTTCCAGGTGTGCTGAACTTTTTCAAGGTATCTTAACATTGGG
>JAOEJH020192559.1:0-14020 GCA_025448215.2 Palythoa grandis
AACGTTGTTTCACAGTTTGAATCCAAAGTCCAATACACAGATTTTCTTTGGCAAATTAGTCCAAATTTCTCTCCTAAAAATATTCAGTTTCTCAAATGATAACTTTCTTAGAAAGAATTCTACATCGAGAGAAAAGAGCGATCACGAGACAGTGTAAGCAGCTTTGAAGTCTGAGATAGTATGCTAGTTTTCTGGGCAAAATGTGCATCGACTATATCTTCATGCTTCTATTGAGCAATCAAACTGAAAATTAAAACATTTTATCTCTTTGGAATACTACTTACCCTCTTCTTCTTGCCCTCGTCTCTTTCTCCGAAAGTCCGATGGAGGAGGTACTCCAGGAATACCGAGGAACATCGTGTAGGTTCCTCCATACCAGACCAGAAGCTCTTGATCAGGGGGAATATCTTTGACCGCACGGTAGTATATATTTCCACCAAACTGGAAGACCTCGAGGTTTTGTTCTTGGTCATTTCGAGCGCAGTTGACAAAACCCATCCAATTTCGCGGATTTTCATCTTTTGCGTCTAGAAAATGACTAACCGAACCGTCCTCACTTAAAACCTACAGAGGGAAACGTTTGTTTTAAACTCACTGACTCGAATAGTTGATAGAAAACACGGAATATTGAGAAAAATTTTTGTAAAACTGCTCACCCACAAACACAAAATTCTTCTATTTTGTTTTTGTTTTTTTGTTTGCTAGATCTGATAGAATTGTGTTGCACCGCAACGATATAGCATTCTACGCACTTAGACTTGCGAGTATAGGCAAATACCTGCTTCGCCCAAATCGGACCTCTTCAGCCATTTTGTAATCCATAACATAGATAAATCGCAAGAAACTGGGTTTTTTTGTTGTTGTTGTAGCTGAACATATAGCTTTTTTGTAGTTCATATGTTTTATTGTTGCTTAATCAAGTGTATTTCGAAGTAAAAATCAACTGAAATGAAAAATCAACAGCTTTCGCATAAACTTTGAAACACTTACATGCAGCGTATATTGTTCTTAATCTAAAATATCAGGGCTTACACATAGAAGATAAACTTTTTGTTACATATGATGTTTGTTAATACTTCAACTTATTACAAGACTTTTCTGATCAAATTGGTAATTTTGTTTATGAAAGTTTTCTTTCGGGAAAATAAATTACTCATTTTCGGAAAACTATCTTATAAAAGATAGAAGCCAGTTGGGAAAATATTTGATGTTTTCATTTGATTTATCAAGGCAGCTCTCAACTTTACCAAATATAATTGATATAAAAATTGCACATAAAAAACTGTTGAAACATGAATGGATTGCAAGAGCTTTGATTTCTTTTTCAACCAACGGTTAAGCTTTTGGGCTCCCAAACGCCAAGTCTCCCCTTAACAAAAGGTACTTAACTGCAAGCCGATCAGTTTTCCAACTGCATTCTGACAAAAGTCAGCTCAACTCTAATATAAAATTATGAAATAATTTTATCAAGGAATAAAAACATTAAATTCAGAGGCATGTGCGCAGATTCATAACTAATACTTCAAGAAGTTATTTTACTACTGACTTACAACAGAACACATTAATAAATTTTAGAACTGTCTAACGCAACAAAGGTTAATTTTGCATGAAAGGAACGAATATAAACATCTCTAAGACAATGTTAATCTTCTCTGTTTGTAAGATATTTGATGGTGAGCCGAAAAGTACCCAACCTTTAAGTTATTGTTTGACAGAACCAGGTGTTTGAGGTTATTGTTGGCTGGCTAGAACTGAATGGCACAGCTTATGCATTCTATTGTGAAGCTGCGAAAGCTTTTGGGGGGAATTTACGACGTAAACTTTATCACTACAAACAGAAGAAAGTTGTCGCCTAAAACAAATTAAATAACGAAAAAGAAAAAATTGAAATCTCGGTTTTAGTAAATTTGCCTTTGTCTAAGTCTAGTATGATAAAGATAAATTGGAAAGACACCACGTTTTTAGTTTTTGATTTGGGTAATAAAGTCTAGCACGCGCTGTTGTGCGCATCACCTTCGCACTTCGGACACGACGAGGCACCGATACTTGCGGGCACTTTCAAAGTAACAGAATATTAGTACCTCCCACATTAGATTGTTGTCGATTTCGAAGTTCACTTCGTTGGCCTTCACTATTCTCCCTGTGTAAGGTCCCATTTGTGTTCCTTCTTTGATCCAACAAGTGCTAAAGACCCCAAGATGTACTCCTGGAATCGATGAAGGAGCGACTGTGACTTGCTCGGGCAATGAAACAAACGCCATGTAATACGGATCCCTTCCTTCGACACATGAAGGCTTCGACTTGTTAGTTTCGTTGTGCAGGATTGGCACCAAGGCGGTGGAACCAATTCTTTTAATATTTCCGTGATAGCTTGGCTCGAGATCTTTAAGTTGCAGATGAAGAAAAAAATACTTTATTAGTAATTGCTCAAGGAAAGAAACAGGCCGGCGTGCCAAAAACTTGTCTAATTTGTTAAATTAAAAAAGATTGTTTCATTTAAACAAGAAATTCAAAGGCACCGCCAGTTAGTGAGTGTGTTTGGTTTGAAAAGTGTAAGCGAGTGGCATTAGCAGTAACTCAGTTTGGGAACGCAAGAGTTTTTACTAACTTTGCTCAATCGAAGTAACGGGTGGTCTCAAAGTTATATAGAAAATTCATTAAAAACAAACGTTAATATACTGAAAAACCAAACCTCAACTCACAGGGTTGTAAGAAAAACAAAGATTTCCAAAATCAATTATTAATGAAGCTTTATCCCACGCCGAATAAATAACGACACAATTTTGAACCAGTTGCGTTAAAAATTAAAATTCAAGGAAAACCCAACAATAGAGAAATAAGAAAAGTTTTTAGCATGTTAGTGATAATTTGACACTCGCCTCAAATCTGACAATGAATTTGATCTTCTTCAAGCTGTTAGAGCATAGGAACAAATTTAGTCACCTGCTCAGGGTTTAGAAATAATCTTTACAATCGTGAATTAAAGTAAATTCGGCGAACGTGCTAAGTTTATTGAGATAAGCATGCAAAGCGAGTGAGGGTGATGCATTAATCTACATTGGATTGTTCTACCATGGGGTCCTTATCTGGTAAAACAATCACCTTTGATGCGAGTTTTTGTTAGAGAAATAAACTCTTCGAGTAAATTTAAAGCTGGTTGCGGAAGCTAGATAGATTGAGGAAGGATGTAGGGTGGGAGTTTTTCTCTGCAGCTATAATAGCTTTCCATTTTGGTGTTGGTAAAATTCATAAACAATATAGATGTAAAGCACAGCAGTACAATACCGAGATGTATTTCGAATTAACGAAGCACGGAAGCTTTTTACTAGAGTATGGAAAACAGGCAGCCGTTTACGCCTATGCTTCCATTAACTAAAGAAACACACTCTCTATAAAACGATTAATAAACAGGGAATTTATTTAGCATCTGCAGTGGCCCCACTACTTTGAATAAGTAAAAATCCAATATTTAATTTTTTTTTCACTTCTTTCAACTAAATATCTATCTTCTTACGCCGTACTTTTCTCTAAGTTATTATTGCTAAGTCAAAACACGACTTCTTTCATATGATAATCTTTGTTTAATGCGAACGAAAGAACATTAATTATATGATAAAATTTGTCTAAACATCTTAATTCTTTTCCAATCCCACAACCAAAAGTGGGTTAGATGGAAGCTAAATCAAACGTTTTATCGCTGTTTTTCCGACTTAGTGTCTTAGTTTGACAGTATTCCAAAGGTTGCGGATAACAATCTTTTTATATGATTTCTCGATATGGTGTAAGAACAAGGCTTGCGAAAACCAGGCGAAACTCGAGCTTTTTCGAGGAAGGGAAAACATTCTATAAATATGTTTCGCACTAGTAATTTACAAACCTGTATATTAAGTTCTTTTAGTTAAATTTTTATCATTTATGCATATTCATGGCCTACTCACCTGCTCCTGGCCAAATTGGGTATTTAAAACTTATTATGTGTGTAAAATTACAATTGAGAGAAGGAAACGTTTTTGACTAAAGCTAAAACACTGTTTGTCCGTAAGGCCATACATTAACGAGAGGCTGTCATTCTCGCCGGAAATTAACTTCCCTATCTGGAGGAGTTTATACGGAGAGTATTGAAAACATTTTGTAAAACGAAAGATTTTTGGCGCGGCGTGTTTGTGACCACTCTCCACTGGACGCAGTTATATTGATAAAGAAATTTATTTATTAAGTGACCGAGAAGCAGCATTTGTTTTCGAATCTACGAAATTTTGGAAACCTATATTTTAGAATGAACTCGGTATTTTCTTTTGCGCATGATACGCGCTTGGGAAGCGAATTAGTTAAAAGCGATAGAAATCTTTCTCGCGAATAAGCGCTTTGAATCCTCGGCCAGCTATCGCAATGGGCGAGGTTGCAATACTCCATTCCTCATTAATTCTGATACTATCGTAACCGCGATCTCAACGCAACATGCTGGTTTATAAGAATAGCGTTTGAAATTGCTTATGTTTTAATAAACTAAAAATTCTCTCATTAAGATAAACTAGAAAGTAAAAAATTACCCTAAATCGTTAAATATTAATATGGTCCCTTGGTTAAATTCCGAAGAGCCGGGCATTGACAACGGCAGGTTGCAACCAGAGTGGAAAAAGACGCTGTGATCAAAACGTCATTCACTGTAACTATACAAAAACAATTCGTGTAACAGATTTCTCGTTTAGATTACTTCGGAGTTGGTTAGGAAGAGTTGTGCAAAAACAAAGTGAGTTATCTGTGACTACCTCAGAATGACGAATAACATAGTAATATGCCTTTGTGGCTAGTTTATAAATAGTTTTGCGAAAGAGAAGCACAACTGAAGGAGATCTTAAATAGAAAAAAAAGTAAACTTGCCTTCATCGGAATGGTATTCCACTTTTTCAAGTATGCTTGACTTGAATGTTAGTTCTTTTTGACCTCCTAAAACATTACACCATTTGCCGTATAAAACACTCCGTAAAACTTCTTGGCTAATATTAAGCGGGCTTGAGGTTTCCTCACGGCCGATATCCCAGCTTGTCATGTTCATTTTCAAGTTTAAAGTTTTTTTTTCGATTCTATCAAGTTTCAGTCGCGACGAGCGCCTTCACGCAATCTCCAGTTATGGGTTGTTAATCAAACGTCAGCGCTTTATATTTCGAGCCTCTGTTTGCCGTTGACAATGATCTTCTCGGGAACAATAGCTTGGCTAAACTAAATAAGTCTTTGTAATAAATCAAATATTTTTCATCATGTCCTTCACACCTCATTGAGCGCTCGCTTGCACGAGTATAATGAGCTGCCAACTTTCCAACCCACCTGCACAAATGTCAAGCGCGCATGCGCAAATCCGAGCCATATCCGCCCAAGAATTAAGATTTTGATGAGGTCGAAAACCAGTTTTTTTTTAATTCCCTTTCCGTGAAATGAGCGATGGGAAAGTGATGGTAAAATTTAATATCCGAATTTCAAACGATTCCTAATGTTGTTATCTGCGATTCTCTCTTAAAATTGTTATTCAAAAATAGTTTTTCTCAAGGGCAAATGTTTCTCTTTTTTTAGCTCTCTCGAGGTATTTGTGCACTCAAATCTTCCAAAAAATAAAAATAAAAAAATAAAGCCAGCAGCCCAAGGAGACAGTTTGTCTCTGTTGACCCTTTTACAATAACCAGTATATTTGTGTTCAAAGACAGATGCGAAAACAACCGTTTTGGCGAAGAAAAAGATATATATAAAATACTCCAACGACAGCTAAATTATTATTTTCATAACCAAAGGAATCAGAAGACAAATGCTCTAAGCGCAATTAAGTTAAAGAAAGTAATAGATTAAACAGAGTTTCTCAAACACTCATCCTTAGACACTTTTCACTTTCAGAGTGTAGATATTTTAATGACCATTAACGAGCAGAAAACATCACCGTAAAAAGTGTCTCTTCTAAAACTTAAGTCGAGCGGAAACATGCGAAATATGTAAAAAAACAATCATTTAATAGTAGTCAAGCGGCTTGCATAGTGTTTACAAGCTCAGATGAAAATGTCCCGAATTAACATCGCTCTACGATAAAAATATAAACACGTTCCTTTCCAATTACGAATTAATAAATATAAAAGATTTAGCGCGCGGATCAATCACAAGTAATTAGAAAACATGATTTAATTAGTCATATTCTAAATTCTTTCCAATAGAAAAGCTTCTCATTAATAGGGAGTTTCTTTATTAACAGAACCTGTAGTCACAGCTAATAAAAAACAAATATGGTTTTCAAGTTTTAAATTTGATTCTGCATTAGGTAGCCATCTTGTTAACTGCGTGCCAAAAAAAAGTCATCTAACCAGCTTTAAAGAGAAATGCTCGGTTGGCGCGGCGAACTGAGCGAAGCAAAATAAAATGCAGGACACTTTGGGACGTAATCTCAGAGTGCGGAGCCGTGATCTTTGGCAAGGCACCTGCCGGTTGGCGCGTGTCACTCGCGTGTCTTGAACAAAGGTTCGTAAACTTATTTGCTCAAACTGAACGTCTTTCTTTTATAATTAGGCGTTCATGTTTTAATCTAGACAGGATCGCTGAGATGTCTGTACACTTGCACACAAATCAAAGGACAAGTGGTAGAACGATAAGGACGTGCAGTGTCAAAGTCTGTCCTCATTTAGATGGCATTGGGACGCACTTAAACCCACGGAAATTACTCAAGTCGGTATTTTGGTTTGGAAAAGTCTAGAAGGACCTTAAATATCACCTAAAAGGGCATGTAAATTGAATTAAAGAAAACATTCAGTGATTACACTTAGTTTTAAAAAAGTCTAAAAAGTAGGACGGAAATTTTTGGACACTTAAATAGGGAATAAGGAAATTAAATTTGCATTAAAATGGAAATTCGCTCATTACTCTTCCAGCTCATTATGCGGCTCTCAATCACAACTTCGACTGAACTAATGGACTACTAAAATAAATTTGTCGAGTATTTCTTTTTCAACAAAGACTGTCTTTTATTTCGCTTCTCTTTAGTAGTATAACTGTCAAGATGGCGATTATTTGGCTACAAATGGATCCGCCTCATTAATAGTTGATTGATTAAATGAGCTCAAAGCTAGTTTTAAGTGAAAAAACACGTAAGCATGTATACAAAAAATCAATAAAACAACGCAGTTTGTGTTTAGGCCGCTTGGCACTGGCCCACTTCATTACTTTATGCAACGAGGTAAACACATAAGCAACGCCACCTCAACATTTAGATCCCAAACGAGTAATTACAAAACTTGCTCTGATTGTAGCCTAACTGTGATTAGGAAATTGGTTCATGGAAACGTGTTTTAATGTCTAGCAGTGATCATAATAGAGCTGAAAGAACAGCGCTTCATAAGAAAATTTTGTTAATTTCCTTTCTCCCAGATATTCACAAAACAAGAAGAATTTAGAGAGTTTATTTTTGCACCTTCCTATAAACACCGGAAAACATAAATTTGCTAATTTCCCCATAAGCAAATTGAAAATCTCTTGGAGAGACTCAAAGGAGTATAGAATTAAGGATGTGTATACTTTAGCAAAAGTAATGTGTAATTTACCGAGATTTATCATTTATGATTAGAAAGTTTAATGAGTCAAAGAGATAGTGCTTATTCAAACAGTGAATCTTTTCAGCCATTGTAAGATTTGTGACTTTATTCTACAGTGCTCTAAAAACATGCTCTTCATAAAGAGAGATTTATAAAATCGGCATGCTTGAAGCCAACAGCTCACTGCTGTACTTTGTTCATGAATACACGTGCAATAAAATAGCCCGAACTGCAAACAATCCGCCATCGAACAATAATCCTATGAATAATTAAGGTATTAAATTGCCTTCAAAGGTTCTACCCCACATGTAAGCTACGCGCAAAGCAAAAACGCCAATGGAATCCGCAATAACACGACTACCAGGTGCCTTCTATGGTGATTCGAAGAACAGCAACCACAGAGGACAGTTGAGAATCCCTTTTTCTTGGTGTTTATTCGAGCATTACAGCAATGACCAAGAGAGGGGCTAGCCACAGAGATGGGAACTGGCGTGTTTTCATTAGACCCATTAATGCGTTTACTGTTTGCATCAAGTGACACACGACCTGCAGCGAAATAGATCAAGATCACATCTCCGCAAGAGCACTGGTAGTGTTTTTGTGCGACGTAAATCCTTCAGCTTCCGTGAAAACATTTTTGGCCGTTTTTCTTCTTTTCAGAACTTCCATTTGCGCCACTTGCGCGTCCTAGCCTCCCTAATTATTACAAAAGAGACGTCTATTATTAACTGTGTTCAGATTTTCTATCATTTTTTTGTCATTGCCAGTTTTTTTATCCCGCTCTTTATTTCTATCTTTTGATCGTTGCAAACTTATTTAGAATATAACATCAAGTAATTCAAAACAAGCTCTTAATTATCTAGGGTCACTCATAACAGCATGGGCAATTGAGCGCCTAGGGGCCAACCTATAAAGATAAGGAAACACTAGAATTAGCGAAATTGAATAGAGTCGCGCAAAACTAAAGACTTTACTGATCTTAAGAAAACTTGGCGGATGTTGAAGACCACTCAGTGAAAATTACATTTGTCAAAAGGTTTATTTTTTTTAAAAAAGCATGAATTACCTCGAGTCGCGATTAGGACAATTTTGAGTTTTTCTCTTGTCAAAATATTAATAAAGTTGAATGTATTAGTGTTTTTGTTTTCGTATGGAGGCACGCTGTTTCGAACGAGTGCGACCTCCGATTAAACAACACTACAAAGACGTTAAAAATATTGGTTTTGTGCCTCTAAATTATAACAACATCATAACTTCAGTTACTTTGTGAAATCATGCACAGTTTATTATTCGCTGGGGTCTTTTGGGAACACTTGATGGCTTCAAAAAACTATTGATTGCAAACACAATCAGTTTCTCCAGGGATAACACTCTTGCTGGAGAAATAATACTCATAAAAGGAGACGAAATACATACACAGTAATCATTAAGTTACAAAGGCCTTCTTATATAACAGAGACTCGCTGTCGAAATTGAACAGGCTAAGAAAAAAGTTACCGCCTAGTTTTGAACAAGTGCTGTTGAAAAGTATTCATTTGTTTAGTAGTTTTAAAGCTTTAGAGCAACACTATAAGCCTCGATTTAGCTTAGGTGATAAAATTCCCAACCAGAAAGTGAGCAAAAATTTGTTTCTTTCCAGAAAGTGTTAAATATAACAGAAATGTTATAAGCTACTCAGTTGTCAGTTACATACCGAATCTTTTTTTGTCTGAAGATTGTTCGACATTTTATCAGCGATGTTGTTGAATGCTGATTGAAAATAAAGATTTTAACACTTACAAAACCAACCCATTTTGTCGGCTGGAAACAGTTCACTTTTTTTGGATGAGCCTCTTGTACCTTTCTTTTGAAAACTGAAAGGAATGACTTTAGTCGACCAAAATCTTGTCACAAATAGTATAAGTACCTGTAACCCAAAAATTCAACTTAAAACGTAAGGTATAATTTGTTTATGTTGTTTGACGTACGTTTAATTTTTAATTCTAGAACAACAGAATTTGTTTGTTTTAAACAAAACTATGTAACAGGGAGATTTAAGGCAATAAAAACTGAGGTTTTTATTGCAAAAACAAGAGGTTTTGTATACAATTTTGAAATACCGAGTTACAATCGGCCGCGACATCTACCCGTAACAGACTGTTTTTGGGTGTCTATATTCTAGTTCATAATTTTTACTTAAGCTCAAAAACGTGAGAACTTTGAGTAGAATCTTCTTTACGAGTTTGATTTTACATCGAGATAACAAGTAAATATAAAATGCTTTAATTCAACCTGTTATTACATAAGTTTTTAACTGTCGACTTTGGTTTAGCTATGACGCGATACTAAACGTACCTCCCGCCGAGAGCATCATCACAAAAAATAATTTAATTTCGTGTTGAAAAATTCTATAAATACATGGCTCTTATAGAAATCTCTTGTTACTTTTGAGAGAAACGGTGTCATTGCCATGAAGACAAACATTTCAAGCTTACACAAACGAAACGATTTGATGGCTATCGCAGGGCAGTGGCTTAATTATCATTCCGTTTTGTGAAGGAAAAACCTATCATAGATGAAGCGGAAAAACTGATAGTGTTCAATACATTTTCGTCACCATTCATTCACTCACTGACCTGAGCTTTTGTGTCAATATTTGTCAATTCTACTCCCAACTGAAAGTGAAAATACGCCTTTTAAATGAGGCAGCTATAAAGAGCGACTGCAGTGTGCATTAAATTCCATTTCTTTCTAACAGTTAACTGAGCATGCGTGTTTAAAAAGCGAGTTAACGCCTACCTAATGTAATTTTCCTTAGACCGACCGAATTGGGCCCTTTGCGTCTTAATTGCAGAAACATCGGTACAATAATAAAAATGCTAGTAATTCTAAATTCAAAACAAGATAACACACACAAAGGCTTTGTGCATATTTCAAGGAACATTATCACCAAAATCTCGTCTTCTAAACGGTAACAATACACTTGATCAACTGTTTCAGTAAATAAATGCGATCGACCAAATACGTGAACAATTACGATTAGTTTATTTGGCAAACTAGCTAGATTTTCTCTTTACGCTTTATCTTTTTCTTTCCGCTCAGATTGTTTTGAAGGGCCCTCTTTTCAAGATAAGGGAATCTCTTCAGAGTTAGTCAATGTGAAGGAAAAACAACTTCAGTTATTAAAAAAGAGTGAAGCGGATAACTTCGCCTCTTTGTTTGGTTTTATTTAACTATCTTTGAACAAGATAAAGAAAATCTCAAAGAGATTTCTAAAGTACATCAAGGTGATAGTTATTTAATCAGTAACTGGCTGTAATTATTACAGAGTTTATCAAAACGGTAGGGTTCTTTACAAAAGATTCATAATGTTTTTTAGTAAACATTTGGTAATTGTCTCAGAGCAAAACGCGAACAACCCTTCAACTGCGAATATTAAATTTTCGTAAAGTATTTTTTTACCGACTAAATTATAAAGTTATTAAAATATCGAAGAAACATAATGTGAGGACTTGAATAAACTTAGAACCGTATTAAAGTGGAAAGATTATAGAAATTTAAGTGTGAAATAAACAACATCTCTAAATTATTCATTTACTGTAAGACTGTTAACGAGCGTTTTTTCGCCCAAACACACGTGCCTCGGGGCTTTTCAATATGTGTGAGACAATTGGTTAATAGTTGAAAATGTATATTGATTCTTTGTTAAACTGTACTTTAACACGGTTAACCACAATTTGCGAGATGTGTTTCTGTTTATTGCTACAGCAACCGAAGTCTCGTCGCCAGTTGGATCGAATTCAAAATTTTTTTTACCCAGGTTGGCTCAGCGCTATTATAATCACATCTGTATTGCTTTGTTACCAATTTCAAAATATGCATAGACGATACTTGAGGAAATCATAGGTGTGTACTATGCTATAGCCCCAGACAGAAGTAACAGCTAAAATTACATAGAAAAAAATGCTGTATTATGATTAAAACAATTATAAATAACAAGAAATGGTTGCACATAAATAGTTAATAAAACTGATTGCAGAATAACATTCAAGGGTAATCAGTTAAAAAACATGCAGCTTTTTTTTTTATTCCTTGATGGTTGATGATCTCTTGGGTCTTAAAAACTGTACATATTTGATGTCAGATTTACTCCGGGAGCTGCCAAAATCTGGGAACTATATTTGCTTTGAAATTTATGATTTTGTATCACAATCACATTTTAGCAAGTTAGGCCATTGGTAAGCTAACAATTTAGGCAACAGTAGCTAGGGTTTTTTTTTCTTTTCTTGCAAAGGCTGTTAGAGCTGATTGTGTTCAATGTTCTCGGCAGAACTTTTTCTTTATTTTGAATTTTCTTATCTAAAACAGAGAACAATATAATATTCAGTATCTGCGAACTCGTAGCTATTTTTTGTTAAGGTTAGATTTTAAATAGATCTCTACGTATACGGAAATTGCACTGGTTGGAATTTACATGTTCCTAAACTTTCAATAATACAGAACAAATTAACATGAAACATTTATAGTTTGGTCTGTGGAACTAACCAAAACTCAAGACTCAGATCTAATCCAGATATACATAGGCAAACAGTCAAAACATAAATACGCTTTGCTTCATTAAAGATAAAACAAATTATAGTGGTCAGGACTATTATTGTTGAAGTATTTATGTTTAAATTTATCAAAAATAATGCGCAACTGATGGCGTTGCTTGTTTCAACTTTGAATTCCGAAATTTTGGTTTTGACTGACAGGATATGTCGCCTAAACCTGCTTTGGTACAACAGCTACTAAAAACTTTATATTACCGACAAAGATGATGACAAGATTTCCCGGGGTCAGCTTTTCATGTTAAATAAAACGAATTCCACAAAGAAAAGAGGTTACCGTCGATTTGTTCTCAAATATTCCATGCAGATGATCGATTTTAAAAACGACATTCTGGGTTTTTTTTCTTCTCTTTTTTTGTCAGTCGGAATTTTAAATTACCCAAGCAGGGATTTTTCCGACATGCGAAAACCAAGCTCAGACTGCAGAGTATGTTAACGTTGTCTAATATTAATTGATATTGAAGGTAGAAATAGAATGAAGTTTTCTGTAAGATGTGGTCACTTTAACCGTGTCTATAAGTAAAATGTGTCAACTTATGGCACAACTGCGCTTTTATATAAAGCTTGGTGCCAAAACACAAACTACTGAAATTCGGGGATAATATTTTAACTGACAGTAACAGATTTCGTCTCTAACCACAGCTATGTTATGTTTCCCAATATAGCTGGTGACAAAAGGATTTGCATTTTTCTCCTCTGCCTAACAATAGGTTCAATCGTGCTCTCGGCTATCGGATAAACGGGGTAGCAAACAACCAGGGATGGAGGGTACCCAATTTCCAAAAACAATAATCAGAGCGCGGGAGAGAAGGGGCCGGAAACGGGGGCGGGGGACAGGGTTGGGAGCGGGTCAAGGGCTAGAATAATGTTTCATTTTCAACCAAGAAACCTAAAAGAGGACATGTTTAGAGGCGATTCTGGAAATTAAAACTAAAACACTTTCTTCTTTTTAGAGTCCCTTTACACGAAACCGGTTTAGATGCTAACCCTGGTCAGTCGACCAACGTTAACCAGGGTTATCAATAACTTCTGCTTACATGAACCCGGATTACCAATCATGCGAAGCGGATTCGGCCAACCCGGGTTGATTTGAAGTTGACCGGGTCAACTCGTATTTTGGTTTGCCCGGTTGGGACTGGTGTCGATTTAAAAATGTTCGCGGATGTTTTCAAACAACCGAAACACAAATGGTGGACAGAAGGAAACTGGTTGTGATGCTGGCCGCTATACTTCCCCTACTATGTGCTTGTGCTTTCTCCATATCCTCAATTTTTGTTGGTGGCGATAGCACTTTTACAGCTCCAAACTTTTCCGGAAACGAATCGCATAGCTTTTCCCGTACGTACAAATACAAAGCTACGACATCGGCATTGAAATCGACATTCTTGTAGTCCATCTCTGATTTGTACTCTCTCACAAAGTCTATCAGCATTTCAATCATTCTAGTGGACCACACAAACTTTACCGATACAACTTGTTTCGGCGGCATCTTGAACACCAAAGGGAGAGAAATAATTGATTTATCCTATTTTTTTGCGCATGCTCAAACTTGTTGGCACGAAAACCTAACCCGGGTTGGGTTCGTCACCACCACTTCACACCGACCCGGTCCAAGCGAACCCATATTTACATGGAGAAATGCTGTTCATTTTCATCTAGCCGACCCGGGTCAATCCAGGTCTCAAAGGGGTTACCCCGGCGGCAAGAAGGGATGACCCGGGTCAATCCGGGTCACAAAGCGGGTTACCCCGGCGGCAAGAAGGGATGACCCGGGTCAATTCGGGTCTCAAAGCGGGTTACCCCGGCGGCAAGAAGGGATGACCCGGGTCAATCCGGGTCTCAAATCGGGTTACCCCGGCGGCAAGAAGG
>JAOEJH020193202.1:0-14011 GCA_025448215.2 Palythoa grandis
CTCTACGACCCAGTTTTTACTCCTGGGCTCCGCACGTGGGAGCCCAGGAGTGGAAACCGGGTCGTAGAGGTGGGAGGCGTGATGACCGCTGACTCCTGACTTTGGGTTCCTTTCAGTGTGATGATCGGTTTTAGTTGAGATTTGTCGATCTCATTTAACTCCAAGGGTTTTTCTTCGGGTACTCCGGTTTTCCTCCCTCTACAAAATCGACACTAGGTAATAACATCTGGCCTTGGAGGACCATCAGGGAGAATACTAGTATTTCACATAGTAATGATGTTATCCTTATGAAATAAAGTGTATTTATTTTTTTTTAATTTTAAGTAACCTCTTTTTCATTTTTGTCTCTATAAATATAAGCAGTAGAAAAAAGCTGAGACACTAAACCATTTGTAACTCATATTTGGCAGGCTTTTATGGAGTTCTTGAACTCGAATCTAGCAGATTACAGCCTTAGAGAAGCTATTCGACAGGAGTTTCACAAGCTTCAGGTTTGCTGTCTTCCTTATTAACTGAAGAATGACGTCAGCTACAATCCTCAGTTTGCCTTTAGTTTTAAACTATTTTTGACTGAGAGATTAGTTGGACTTGCTACAATTGCCTCGTTCCAGTAGCACATGGTGCTGTCGGACGTAATTTAAGCGCAACGTAGCAGGAAGTTGGATATCAAAGCACTTCTCATGTTAAACGCTGTTTTTAAATGCTTTTTGTTAGTTCTGTATTCTTCACCGTTGCCTTTAGATATAGAGTGACTTCTGCCGACGTAATTTTTACAAACAATCCTTTTCAAACTGAAACATCTCCTAAACACTAAACAAAGAAACTTTCGTCATAAACTGCCAGTCAAGGACTGGTAGACTCATTAACGACAATAACTGAAACTCTCCTATAATACACCACACTGTAATAAAATTCTTGTTTTGGCCCAAATTATGTGCTATAACAGCCGTATGGAATAAATGTTTGTTTTGATTTCATCAAACGCTCGTGAACTTGTTACAAAATAAGGCTGGCAGCGTTACAGCCGTACATTTATTGCGCTATTTCTGGTGACCGAGGAAATGTAACAGAGCACATTGATTTTAATGTATGTGTGCAGTGACGTTTGTTGTTCTCGATCTATGGTAGGGCACTTCAAGTGTTGTTGTGGAAATCTGGGATGCACACTTTTCTTTTGAGGAGTGCATACCTTTGCCGGTAAGTAAATTTATTTTTCACTTTCTTCACCACCACCACAACCATCACCATCATCACTACCACCACCATCATCATCATCACCATCATCACCACCACCACCATCATCACTACCATCACTACACCACCATCATCACCATCATCACCACCACCACCATCATCACTACCACCACCATCATCATCATCATCATCACCACCACCACCAACTGTTCCTGCCAATACAGTTATTTATTCAGTCTTTCCGCAACATATATCAAACTAGAAACAAAGGGGTTTTTGGCCCTAAATTATATTAGCGTCACGTTCATGGCAAATATAAAATGAAAAACATTTTTTCCAGATTTTCTATATATCAACAGCATTTCCTTTGAAACTCTCTAATTCAAGTCACAAGAATCCCTTTTATCGATAAGTGAATCCCCGTCAGTTCGACAAGCTGTTTGCAAATAGTTCTCGCTTAAATTTTTCAAAGATTCCACGTCGATCGGGTAAAAGTAGAGAATGCAGTGAATGTGTGCTGCAACCCTTAGATGTTCATGTGCATCTTATCGTAGTTCAATGTGGAGTTGAAATTTTGTAAGTTTTGTTTTAATAATAGTTTGATTTTATTTTTTTCTATTATCAGATCGACGTTTTGTTGGTCTTTTAGCACATTTATGGACTGTTAAAAAAGTATTTTTGTTTATCCTTTATTGAATCACATTCGTTTGTTGTTATTATTTGGTAACAAGCTGTAAGATACAAAGTTATGTAATGACCCGCGTAAGAACTGGGGAGATAACAAAACTCATTTCCCCACGGTGGATTTTCTTTAAACTCGGCCAAAATGTGCTACAAAGGGCTCTGGTGCTAAAGAGCTTTAAAAAAAGACTGGTCACGATGTTTCTTTGATTTTTTTTGGCGAAAATAAATGATAAACCAATGAGATTCGCTAAAGTAATTGAATAATTGAATAAAGTTTCACACGTTTTTGCTTACGTATGCCGCGAGCTCCCTAGTTCTTACGCGGATCTTTACTTAAATTGCTAGAAACTCAATATTGGTGCCAACTTGCAGCTAAAGGATGATTCACTGACGATCGGTAATCCAGACAAGTATATGAAGACAGCAGAGGCTAGTGGTGGAAAGCCGATATCACAGGTTGTGCTAAACACACTGCCCAGACAGGCACGCAAGAAAGGAACTTCCAGTCAGCAATACAATGAAGAGAAGGCTTTCTACGAAGAGGCAATGAACAACACATTTTTGAACCTAATGGTACGAGCTCCATTCCTCTGGTACTTGACAGGTTTAATGTTTATTTGTAAAAAAATTAAAGGGTGTTTTTACACTGGGCAGCTAAGCAAAACTCAAGTCGACTCGAGTTTTGCTCAGCAAAAAAAACCAGTGTAAACACTCTAAAAACAGGTGTTGTATATTACTTTTCTTAGCAAATCAGTAATTATCGCTATTATGTGGTGTAGATGGAGCATGAAACTACAGTAACGGAAACTTGAAACGATACTAAGCAAGTTTCAAGCCACGAAAAACCAGCCCTGAACACGAATTATGGACCCAAAACAAAGAAACTCATTAGAGATATAACATTCTCCTTTTGTCCCCTTGCCAAAATCGTTTGAATAGTGTAATGCATGCGCGTCCAGGCGAACGTTTCTCACGTTAACGCCAAAAGTTTCCTTTGCTCCGTGTTGCAATCAAATGCAAATGGTCTGAATCAACAAGTTGCTCCAACATGAATAATAATTACACGTGCGATTCACTCTCAGTTGATTAGAGGCTATTGAAAGTTACTTAGGTAAAACGGCTAAGCAAAAAATCTTAGCTAAGCTCGAACTTAGCTCAACAAAATTTAACCTCTAGTGTAAAAACACCCAATATAATTCTGGTTTTGCTTGAGATTGTTTCAAGGTTTTATCTTGTCAGCAAGGTAACAAGAAGTACCCTTCTTAAACTTGCGTTAGTTGTATTTATAAAACAGAGGTAAATGTTGAAAACAATTTGTGAAATACCATAGTTTTATCTAACAAGCAATCTAAAGCCAATGTCATCATAGTTTTCTCTTCTCGTTTGTTCCAGGAGAATGTTTTGCTGCAGTCTGGACTGGGCCCATTACCGTGATGTATGAATGACTGGGAAAAGTTACAACCATCACGAAAAGATTCAAGGGACGTAATATAATTTTAATTACATGTTAATAAAAGTGATGAGATATGCAGTGGTACAAACCGTATGCAATAAATATAGTATATCCAATTTTTGTAAGTAGAAAGACAAAAAATTTTGTTTGCAAATAGAGCCTATATTTGTAACAGTGCGGTAGAGTTACTTGTCCGAAAATCCTAGAACTGCTTGAAAGAACGCACCATCTCCTTTTGTCGCAGTCTGTAAAAGAATAAAAGTGTAAGGTTGAATTTGTTACATTTGTGCGAATGCTTAGCGATCAATGTAAATACTAGCAGTTTGTTTTAGTTCTGTGCGAAATGAAGAAAATTAAACAAATTACAATCCTTGCCTAGCTAGTATTCAAAATAGATTTTCACCAACACTGGCTAAAAACAGTTTTGTGAGTTTGTGCATTGAGAAAATTGTAAGAGATGATAATATATCGCATGATTTCTTGGTAAAATTTGTCAAATATTTTCAAATAAAAATCTTGAAAATGAACTTATTGTCATCTTTACATCATACATTCTTTTCACGAACATCACAATAAAAGTTCTTTTAACATCCTGTCCTAATATATTCAGCTTTAAATACTCTGTAAAGCTATGGGCACTTTCTCCCTCCACCACGCCCTAGAACACTCTAAAAGCCAGGGTAATATTCGTATTTTTATATTGAAATTCCCGCTAACAGTTTAAGCTATAGGGTAGTATATGTTTTCCAATTAATGAACTCTTTGCAGTTAGTTAATAATACGCCTAGGACCCGCAAACGGGTATGTCCACAGTTCTCTCCTCTTCATGTTGTATCTAACACAGACAACATCGTTAAGTCTTCTCCATTCCGCTCTGTTCTTCACGACTGAGTGCCACTGTCCGAGGACATAACCGCACTTTAAGGCATTTTTGCAAGTGTCCTTGAAATGGAGCTTGGGGCGACCTACAGCACGAGAACCATGGGCCAGCTCGCAATACAGAAGTTCTTTGGCTGATCTTTCATCCTCAGTCCGATAAACATGCCCTAGCCAGCGTAGACGATTTCTCACCAACATCACCTCTATATGTCTTCAACATCTGCACGGCGTAGTACCTCTTCATTACTTAAGAAGTCCTACTTGATGCTCAGGATGAGCCGTAGATAACGCTGTTGTACTGTACGGGGTTACCTGACTTCGTGCTGGTATACAGTCCATGTTTCACTGCCATGCATCAGAAGAGGCATTAAGCACTGGTTGTGCACAGCAACTTTAGTAGAAACTGTGAGATCACTCTCTTTCGCAATCTTCAAAAGCGCAAGATGACGCTTGAATACTCCTTCATAAAGAAATCACTGCTAAAGTAGCTGCCGAGGTTAGCTGCTGACATTAGCTAACTTGGTACCATCTATGAAGAACTCAGCTGTGTTACCAATACTCACAGTCTCTGTTTTAACGGTGTTGATACGCAGGCCCATCCTTTTAGCAAGATAATAGGAGGTCAATAGTGACTGCAATCCCTCTGGCGTGTCACGTGAAAATTGCAATATCATCAGCATACTGAGCTTCTCTGACAGACTCTGTAAGGACTTTAGTTTTTGATTTAAGTCTGCGTAGATCAAAAAGATCACCATCATAACAGAATCTGATCGGTACGCTACAGGTATGCTTGATTTTCTGGAAAACAAGCTAGAGTAGCACTGCTGCGTAAATACCAAACAGTGTTGGTGCTAGTTTGCGTCCCTGCTTCACCCCACTGTTGCACTCGATAGACTAAGTTCACCATCAACAATCAGTCTAACATGTACATCTGTGTATAGCATTTTGATAATCCTTATGACCTTTGGTGGAGAGCCAAGTTTACCAAGGATGAAGAGAAGCTCTTGTTTGACAGTGTCAAACGCCTTTACAAAGTCCACAAAGGCTATGTACAAGCATTTGCGTTGCTCTTGTGTTTTTTATCAGTTGACGAAGCTCCTTCTTCTGTAGTTACCGCATTGACTTCTGTCGCCCTTCTTGAAGAATTAATGAACTCTTTGCAGTTAAAAATGTCAAGTTTTATACCGAAATGACACTCATTACGAAATTTGTGCTACAAAAATTATCTTTTTCTTCAAGTAATTATCACTAACCTTGTTAATTTCGCGATGCCTTTGCTGACTGACGATTTCCTCAATAATTTCGCCATCACCTTTAACAAGCCTGAAACGATAAAGACAGGGCAACAATGAGTTACAATTGGCGTTATTAAAAACTTGTGTGTGTGGCAAAATTGTCGAGACACTAGGCGATGATTGGCGATTGGAAGTTTTGTCCGAAAAATGTTTAAAATACCGGGTGACAGACAAGGCAAATATGGTACCGTAGAGATCCCAGATGACGAAATTTTCTCACTGAAATGACCACTCGCGAGCGTTGCCTCATTTTCGTGCAAGATATCAACACGCGGTAGCCTCATTTTAATGGAACATATCAACATCGATGATAGATTGTTAGAAAAAGTAAATCTAGATTTGTCCTACCACTGTCTAGTCCGAGTAAGAAGATTTTATAAATCAGTTTTGCGCTTAGGATGCCTTTCCAGACTAAGATGCTCTTGGTACTCTAAGTTACCCATCCAGTATAAAATTCATGTTCCACAATACTCTACTACTCAAAGATGCTCTTTGTACTGTACGTGCTCCATGATACTCTACCAGCTTAATATGTACTCTACGATACCCATCCTGTTTAAGATACGTGCTCCACGATACTCTACCACACTAAGACGCTCTTCGTACTCTACGTTATCCATCCCGGTAAAGATAAGTGCTCCACGATACTCTCCCACTTAAAGATGCTCTGTACCGTACGTGCTCTATGATAATCTACAAGCCTAATAGTTCCTCGTACTCTACGATACTCTACCTGACTAAAATGCTCTTTGTACTCCAAATTTCCCAGCATGTCAAAGATACTTGCTCCAAGATACTCTGCCAGACTAAGGTGCTCTTTGTACTCCAAGTTACCCATCCTGTCCAAGATAAATGCTCCATGATAATCTACCAGTTTAAGATGCTCTTTGTATTCTACGTCACCAATCATTTCCAAGATAAGTACACCACGATACTCTAGCACTCAAAGATGCTCTTTGTACTGTACGTGGTCCATGATACTCTACTAGCCTAACATGTTCTTCGTACTCAACGATACTCTACCAAAGGCTAAGATGCTCTTTGTTCCAAGTTACCCATCATGTCCAAGATACGTTATCCAAGATACTCTACCAGACTAAGATGCTCTTTGTTCTCCAAGTTACCCATCTTGTCCAAGATACGTGCTCCAAGAAACTCTACCAGACTAAGATGCTCTTTGTACTCCAAGTTACCCATCTTGTCTAAGATAGTTGCTCCAGGATACTCTACCAGACTAAGATGCTCCTTGTACTCCAAGTTACTCATCTTGTCCAAGATACGTGCTCCAAGATACTCTACCAGACTAAGATGCTCTTTGTATTCCAAGTTACCCATCTTGTCCAAGATTATTGCTCCAGGATACTCTACCAGACTAAGATGCTCTTTGTACAATAAGTTACCCATTTCGAACAAGATATGTGCTCCAAGATAATCTAAAGACCAAGATGCTCTTTGTACCCCAAGTTACCCGTTCTGTCCAAGATATGTGCGCTAAGATGCAGACTAAGATGCTCCTTGTACTCCAAGAAATTCATCCAGTCCAAGATTTATGTGCCAAGATACTCTACCGCCTTAAGATGCTCTGTATTTGTCTACATAAGAATAAAGTAATCTATATTGTCCTTGTTCGTGCATTGTACTTAAGATAATTTGGAAGGATTCTCTAGTAGTTATTTTGAATAAAAAAAATCTTTCTTTACACAAAAATACTTAAAATTATACGTTATACGCTCTTTTTCATACTGTTGCTAATGAAAGGTCTCACTGGTGCCGTCCGGTTTCTGGATCATAAACTCTTCTAACCACACTCTGTTGCTTCTCATACTGTTCTTTAGTCATTGGTGCCATAGACCTGTTGGTGAAAGCCAAGGCTAGTAATTATTTAACACATTTAAAGACAACAGAAAGTCATGCTTCCTATTCTCTACCTACATGAGAAATATCATTGGAAACTAATATCCAGAACATGGTAAATTAACAGAACCTGCACCTGGTATTGTAAATGCAGTAACATGATGGTGAAATCCTATTACTGAATGGGTGATGTAATGTCTTGTTGCACCAATACCTAGAGATTAATTGCGTTCGACGAAGGAGAACGCATACTAATCATGTCGTTGCTCGCGGGTTCTGGCTAGATGCTATCCCAGTTTGAGCGATTTTCGTACGGCCAGGTATCCTAAAATGCCTCGACTTCACGCGACCGTGGCGACTTGGTGACTAATATGGACATCGGTGTTTTGTTCCTTTTTCGAGGAGCAAAACATGCTAAGTTTCTTCCATTTTAACGCCTTTCCTTTGGAATTCAAGACCAAATGAACTAAATGAACAATCAAAAATGAGAAAATAAGGAAATATATACTTGCCTTTAGTTTGCAAAAGAAAAAGAACAGTAACGAAGAAAGCATCCGAGTGGCGCTGCTGGAACCGAATTTGTGACGATAGCTACAAAACATTCAATTTATCGGCCAAAATATACGAAAAACGTTTGTCTTAATGGCTTTTTCGGTTTTTTAAACATAGAAGGAGTAAGAACTAATGGTGAAAAAAATCAGGAAAAATGTTTGTTTCTCTTTGGAAAAGATTCTTTTTAGCGAGCAAAAAAACCGATCGAATGCGCCCAGCGAGGATCGAACTCGGGACGTGTACAGCCAAGCGTTGTATCACATAATAAATAAACGCTGCTTTCTTGCCACGCTTTCTTGTCAACTTTTTATGACGAATTATTAAGTTAAGCATTATTACTGTTCTACTTATTATTTTTGATATAATTTAGCTGTTTGGCTTCAAGGATAACACAGACAAAAGATTATAAAAAATTCGGCATTCAGTAATCAGCACAATCACAGGCACCTTTCGATTTGCGTCTTGGCCGCGACCGGTAGCATAGCTGAGAAACATGTCGAACGCATTTGATTAATATATGATTATTTCTAGTCTATGTTATATGATGGATAAACAAAAACATACTAATCATACCAAAGGTTTTATTTTTGTAGTTCACAACTCTGAACTTCATTGGATAAATGAATTAACCAAGTAGTGTTTATAAAAGCAAACTTGGTAATGATAACAGAATTATTTAAACAGGTACTTCAACTTAAGTTGAACATTGATTTTATATACCTAGAAACCATTCTAAATTTTTCATGTTCAATTCAGACACCTAACCTAAACTAACAATCTTATTTAGTAACAAAAACAATTCTGAATATTTAGAATTGCACCAAAGAAAATTTGATCTCCCTTAATAAAATTTTTGAAACAACACTTCTTACTAGGAAACACTTTGAAAACCAACTGTAGCAACATATTCCATAATGACTTTCTTTTTCAATAAGACTAAACACACCTTTTCTTAGGTGCTGGTTCAGCATTTTTACCGACAACTACTGTAAACTCTAAACTGTAGCAACATATTCCATAATGACTTTCTTTTTCAATAAAAGTAAACACACCTTTTCTTAGGTGCTGGTTCAGCATTTTCACCAACTAAACTCTGCCCTGGGCCTAAAATAAAAAAAAGTTTATAGTTGGTGCCAATTCCTCTAATCTACCTTGACTTACACAATTACAGTACATATTAAATAACACCTGAGTTTTTCATTTTTAGAATCTACTTAACTTTCTAACTGATAAAGTAAATTTTTGTTTTGATTTTGAATTTTCTTCATGGCATAATATGCATTCACACAAGAAATTTTATTTCTGGTTCAACATCGTGCAAATGGAAGAATAGATTCCATAGTGTTATGACATCATTTCCAAAACTCATGTTTAGGTTTCTGCTAGTACTGTCACATGTTTGCAATATATTTTGATTTGTGTGATTCTAATCATGCCTGAAGTTTGTGTTGGTTGCTGTTCTAATCAAAAAGGATGAAATGGCAAAAACCCAAACTAGAATTCTGGAAATAATGCCACAGCACTATGGTACCCATTTTTCCATTTGTGTGGTCATTTTGATACCGGAAGTAAAATTTCGCAAGTTTGAATGCGTATTATGCCACAAAGAAAACTCCAACTCAGAAAAATTTTTACTGCGTTGGTTAGAAAGTTAAGTAGATTCTTTTGTTACTCATGAAAACTGTAAATATCTTTTCACCTGTCTTAGCAACCCTGTGCTGTTTTCTTTATAGAATGTTAGATTTGTGTTGGTAATTGAATGGTTTGGAGTGCAATTTGGCATTTATCAACGTAAGTAAATATGTCAAAGACTAAGTAAACATAAATTGAATGAGTGAAGCGAGTGCTGATAAATCCCAAATTGCACAAAGAAGCCATTTGATTACTTGGCAATAATATGCATTCAAAGTATTTGTTCCTGAAATGAAAAGATGTGTGCAAGAAACATGGTATGGCGGAAAAACAAGGAGGAAAAGTTGAAAATTAATTGACAAGTTCATTTTTGAATCATGTACAATTGTTTTTTGTGCGTGTAACTGTGTTTTTGATTGATATTTTTTCTTTAAAACTCTGAATTAGTTCATCATTGCAGTCAGCAAATCACCATTTTGCTTGTTGACAACCAGTAACATGTAATTGCACTGTTTCTGTTTGTTATAGCACTGTTTGGGATCAAAAGGCCCTTTGCAGCTGGGGGTCACGTGACCACACCTACCTTAAATCAATCAGCTATGACAAAATGGTATCCAGAAATGGAAAGAGCAGGTTGACATTGAAAAAATGGCAAAGTTTCAGCTATTGACTTTAAATATGTCAAAATGGCAAGCAACAGAAAATAGCATACTTTCTAAGGATTTGTATGACTGGTGAGCAAGCCTTGCTCTCCAGTATCATTTTCACATACATTTCCTTAGAAAAATTTTGATTTTATATTCGCTGTCATTTTTGAAGTACTTAACATTGGGACTTGAAAACTATGCCTTCCAACTAATGTTGACCTGCTCTTTCCATTTCTGAACATCATTTTGTCATAACTAATTAATTTAAGGTGTGGTCACATGACCTCTAACTGCAAAGGGCCTATTGACCTGCTCTCAGCAAATCAGATTGCAGTAATTTTTCCACATATTACATTAGGTAATTTACATCTGACTCCCAAGTTGAAAGAAATTAATTTGCAAAATGTCACAAAATGTATGTTTAAAGGCTACAGTTGTTGTCATGGTTATTCACTGGGACGTCAGCCACAACAACAAAACACCAACATTGTGAAAGTTTTACTACTGTGCAAGACTTTGAAGATGTAAGAGTTGACGAAATTATCAATGTGCGCAAAGGTCTTTCGCTCTTTCAGTAGGTGGTGCACTTGGTAACACATTTGGGAATCTGTTCCCTAATTTAAGTCTTACCAACATGTAAATACAAGTTCCGTATCATTTATATTATTTCAAAGGGGAACCTTACCTGGCAGAAGAGGCGTCTTCAACTGCATTGGTGAGTTTTTCACTTTTAAGTCCTTTTTCTCAGATAGCTTGCTGTCTTTATGTCTCTGAATTTCGTTGGCTTTCTGTTTTATTTTCTTCTTTTTCTTCTTGTGTTTCTTTGCCTTCTTTAAACTCTTACTTTTGCTTTTCTTCTCCCTTCTTCTTTTTTTAGATCTCTTTTTAGTCTCGAACTCCGAACTACTTTGATCACTCTCCGAATAGCTGCTAGTGCTACTCAATGAGTTCGAACTGCTATCATGTTTTCGTCGATGGCGCGAATATTCTATCTGTCTGTCAATACAATCCTTTCGATCTGAACAATCACTGTATTTTCTTTTCCTGTGGCGATGTTCTATGGTTTCATTTTTGCACATTTGCTTCTCTCTTCCTTTACTTGACATTTTTTTCTTATATTACTATTGTATTTATCAGGCTGACTGTTCTTGCTGCACTAAAGAAAATTGTCCAGTTAAATTCATAAACTGCATCCGCCATTTTGTTTCATTTCGACCGTTTGTTGATCGAGTACCTGGGTCCGAAATATGTCAGCATCTTTTGTTTGCATGAAATCAATTAAGATTTTTTGAGGCAGGGTAAAGTAATTGCAAACCATTAACTATCGCCATGCAATCAACGTAATGCCGTGACATCACAGAAATATTTTTATTTGCCACAGGATAGATAGTACAGAAACTTGGCTTTGATAATGTCATCTTTTTATTTCAACACAAATGGTTAATTTGGGTCTACAAAAAGTAGGCGCTCTATAAATACATTTTCATTAGCATTGTCTCTTATTCTTTGAAATTTCTTACTTTAGTTTATCTTATTCTATTTTTTTTCTTTTTTGTTCTTATTGTTGCGCTTTCCCTAATTCTTTTTCTTCTTGTTAATGTTATTTTTATTAACCCTTAACCTGCTAAAACCGAACTTCACATAAACCAAGAATATCCTAACTCTTGAACCAGCAGTTGAAACCCTATAAAGTGGCCATTCATTTTGTTCGTCTTTAAAAATAGATTCAGAAAACGTTCATTGTTTTACAATAGTCTGAAGATGACAATCTTCAAATCGTTTTGTGACTTTCACTTTTGAAAGCGTTAATACTATGGGTCTATTATGTACGAGCTGGTGGGCGTGCGAAGCGTAACTGAGTAACAAGCAGAAAGCTATGAAACGCTTGAATGAGATGATTAAATTATAATTGCAAATTTACACACATTTCAAACAAAACCTTCATCCTCTTAACACGCACTCGAGTTGCAGAATTTTTTCCGATCTACACGGAAGTTACCAAATGAATTTCTTGTCGTACTAAAATTTTTTCATCAGAGCAAGCTCTTACAATTTTTTTTTACTATCATAATTCAAACAACAGGGTGATACTGATAATATTTGATAGTCGATATATCCCGAAGCCGAACTGATTCCGCCGCCGTTCAAACTATAGCAGTGTGAGTTGTCAACGCAGTTATGGCAAATGTTCCTCTGCTAGCTAATGAAGAAAACGAAAAAAATCCAGCGATCGACTCAAACCCTGCCGTTGAAGAGAATGAAAAGAATGTCGACCTACATTTGGAAAAAGAAGACAACGTTAAACATGGTTCGCAGGAAAAATATGATACTGACAGCTTTGGTTTTGAAGTTGGTGTTGATGTTGATAACCATGCAGCTGAGAGAATCGCCATCAAAAGACAGCTGAGTTTGTTGCACGCCGTGTCTATCATGGTTGGCGGTATAATCGGTTCGGGAATATTTGTTTCACCGCAATTTGTGTTGGTTGAGAGCGGATCCGTCGGGATGGCTCTAATTGTATGGACATTATGTGGGATGGTCGCTTTGCTGGGAGCCTTGTGCTACTGTGAGTTGGGGACGGTGATTGGCAAGTCAGGCGGGGAATATATTTATCTCAAGACTGCTTTTGGTCCTTTGCCAGCTTATATTTTCAGTTGGACAGATGTATGGTTTATACGCCCAGTCTCATTCGCAATTGTTGCCCTAACGTTTGCAAATTACCTGGCCAAGTTATTTAGTATAAATGATGTTTTGGTTATCAAATTAATGGCCGCGGTGTGTATATGTATTGTTACAGCGATCAATTGCGTCAGCGTACGAGCGGCGGCTAGAATTCAAGTGTTTTTCACGCTGACCAAGTTGTCGGCCGTTGCTGTACTTGTAGGAATCGGTCTAACCATGCTCGCTCAAGGCCAAACTGCAAGCTTCAAAAACCCATTTGAAGGCAGCTCAAACAATTTCGGGAGAATTGGTCACGCTTTCTACAGCGGCCTCTGGGCGTATGAGGGATGGAATCAACTTAACTTTATTACAGAGGAGTTAAAGGACCCACACAAGACCCTTCCTAGGGGTGTGTTTCTTGCCCTTCCCATAGTTACCTTATGTTATCTGACAATGAACGTTGCATATCTGGCAATACTAACGCCCAATGAAATAGCACACTCAAATGCAGTTGCAGTTATGGCAGCATCAAAGATAGGAAAAACCCTTGCGTTCCTGATGCCTTTATTTGTAGCAATTTCTTGTTTCGGTACTATGAACGGAAGTTCGTTTGTGACGGGAAGAACTCTGTTCTCGATGGCACGGGAGGGGCAGATGCCCCGATGTTTCGCAATGTTGCACAAGCGGTTTCACACTCCTTTTCCTGCCATTCTTTTTAGGGCGCTTTTAGTTCTTTTAATGCTTATTCCCTCTGATGTATCAGGAATGATTGGCTGGTTCGGCTTTGGAATGTGGATATTTTATTTAGCTACTTTTCTTTCATTGATCATCCTTCGTTTTAAGCTCCCTAACAAACCCAGACCATACAAGGTGAACATCTGCATACCATTGATTATGATTTTCGTCTCAATCTTTTTCGTGCTTGTTCCATTCTTGGACAAACCTTTAGATTCAGTTTATGGCCTCTGTGTGGTCTTGGTTGGGATACCTGTGTATTTCGTTTTCATCAAAAACAACAATGGCCGGTCTCTTATTACCAAAGCAATGTCTAAGATAATTGTTTGGGTGCAACTGATGTGTGAGGTTGCTGAAACTCCTTAAGAATGAATGGTCTTTAAAACTCAGAGTAAAACAAAATTCCACTGGGGTGGGGGTGGGGG
>JAOEJH020193822.1:0-13997 GCA_025448215.2 Palythoa grandis
GAATTGAAGCCTTTGCTAGATTTACTGAATACCGGATTTACAATTATTGAAAATGGTTTGTTTTGCGGTGGTGAACAAAGGAAAAGAAAAATTGTAGGATCGATTCCCGGCTTTCATTGACAAAATGGCGATGTTTATTTAATCGAGCAACCTTACTATCTTGTCGACGTGTGAAAACACTTCAGTTACTTGTTGAGTTCTTCTAATTCTTTATTGAATTATTGAACTTGCTTTCCGAAGAACTGACGAGTAATTCTAAAACAAGGTAGGATGTTAAATTTTCTTTTACGATTCGAGTTTCAGCTTTTGACAAATTTCATTGAATGTTTCACTATTTGCTGCTGAAAATTATTCCGTTCGCGTACGTTATTCGCTTTAAAACAATTCCGTTCAATTTCAATTGTAATTATAATGCTTTTGGTTATTGTAGCTCAGGATTCTTTAAACAGGTTTTATTTCAGGTGTTTTCCGGCATGAATCGTTCTGAAAATTTGTAAACATGGCTCTGGTTTTGGAGTTCGTGGCTGTTTTCACCTCATATCCATCACGACGTGAGTGGAATAATTGTTTGTTAAATTTCATTCATTTCTAAACAATTAAATACTTAGAAATCATAGCCAAATTCTATTGAATTCAACTTTTACAAAAAGACCGGAAAATGAGGTTTCTATTTTAGGCCATTCAGTATATGAGCTGATAACCGAGATTGAGTAAACCGATCAGAATGCTTGAAACGCAATATTCGAGGTTGAAAATTTAATAAAAGATGATAACCGAGACTGAGGCCCCGTCCACACGAATTCGGGTATTTTTAAAACCGTATATTTTTTATACCTTCCGTGGCCTTCCGTCCACGCGAGTCCAGTGAGCCCGTTCATCGAAAACGTATCTTTTTGAAACCGCTCTCCAGAGTGGATAATTTTTTTTAATCCGCCAGGTATGCGAATTCGCGTGGACACATGAAACCGAGTCTTTTTTTATCTCCCTGACGTCATAAGCTGTTAAGCGCATGTTCATTGGCTAGTGTGAAACAAACAAACATAGTTCTAGCGTATTAGTGCAGACGTGTGAATGCAAACATTTTTTTGTGCGGCTTCACCCCAACCGGAGTCGGTTTGGATTCGTGTGGACAGGGACTCAGTGAACCAATTAGAACGCTTGAAACGCAATTTTCGAAGTGGAAAATTTATTAAGATAGAATATACGACAAGATGAAAGCTTGTCATACGACCATTACAACTACAACTACTACTGCTACTTATGCTACTACTACTGCTGCTGCTACTGCTACTGCTACTTCTACTACTACTACCACTAGTATTACAAATCTAACACGATATCCAGCTATTTACGTAAAATGGACCGTATATTTACGTAAAATGGACCGTATGTTTACGTAAAATTGGCAGTGGTGCTTTATGATTTTGTTGCGATTAGTGCAGTTTCCAAACTTCTTGTTTACTCTGCGACGTAACTTTTTTTTCTACTGGTACTTTTGTGATAATTTGATCAAGTTTAAACCTACTACGTATTTGTAGTGAAATTTGCTGTAAAATGCCACGACTGATATTGCAAAATTGCTACACGTAATTTCACGAGCCGTTAGGTGAGTGAAATTTGGGACAATCTTAAAATATCATGAGTGGTATTAATGCAAAAAACACGTACAAATTATGCTATTGTTTATACTACTATCAGGGAAATTCTTCCAACACCATCTGGCTATTTTGGGTTTTGTTTGTTTGTTTTTTTTGCTTCATAAGAAAGCAAATTTCTTTTAAAATTCTTGCTTTTTTCTTTTCTTGCTTTTGTCCCATCTGGTCCAGACATTAAGCCAGTTTGATGTAATTTTCTTAGCGTTTTGGTTTTTAGATTTTTTTAAAATCTTTTTAACTTAAAAAATCTGAAAATTTTTCCGCCATTATTTTGATCTCGCTTGACGACATTATTTTGTCATTTTGGCTCCCATGGCAACTGTAGCTTTCATGTGTATAGGTATTTCAAATTTTAAGCTGAAATACCACTTCTCTAAGCCAGCCAAATTGCGGAAATTTCTCAGTTTGTAAATTGAAATATGTTTAATTTGGCACACAACAGAGATATAACGAGGGTAATACTTCTATCCTAATGCCAGTGAAGTGACCTAAATGCCGTTAAACATAAGACTATGAGTTTGGGTTTTCTTCGAATTATCTTATTATAGAGAATTGACACTCCATGAAATGAAGGTATTGAAAATTAACGCGACTTAAATTAACACGAATTTATAATCAATGTAAAACGACTTTCGAATAAAGAAAATTAACGCCAAAGAGAAGGTAGAATTTCACAATAAAGGAAATTAACGCAATTAAAACACAGTTGGTGGTGGGAACTGGAACAAATTTATTGCAACACTGGATGCAAAAAAGTCACTGAACAAAACTGAGCCCTCTGGTCAACAAAACAGTCCTCAAAATTCTAATTAATGTAGGTTAACGCTGCACTTAATTAACGTCGCGGAAGCTAACGCTCAAAATAATTAGCGCGACTTAGGCTACGTTTACATAGTACCGGTTAAATTTTTAACCGGTCGAAAATTTGCACAGTACATACTGTTTACACGGAACCGTCTCTTTTTTTGCACGAAAATATCTTTCGTTTACACGGGACCGGTCTTTTGAGATTGTACTCAGAGCCCGCGGATTTTTGTCAGCAATTTTACCACGTGAACTTGCGCAGATCACCGACAGATTTAAGCTGTGGAGCCAGTAGCCGAGTAACCTCGTCAATAACCTCTAACCGTCCAAAAATTTAACCAGCTGAAGTGTTTATACGGCACCAGACAAAAAATGGACCTCAATTTTGCAGGACGAAAATTTTTTACGGCTAGCCGGTCAAATATTTGTACGGTTCAGCTGGTTCCGTGTAATCGAAACGCCTAAACGTACAAATTTTCGACCGGTTAAAAGTTTGACCGGTACCGTGTAAACGTAGCCTTAAATTAACGCGAATTTTAACGATTGGCGTTAATTTCATGGAGCGTTAATTTCCTATAATAAGGTAGTCTATGAAACATGTAGCGTTATATTGACTCTTTGACTTGTACAAAACAAAACCGATTACCATTAACGTTTTAGTACAATCCAAGTAGTATAGTACCTTAAAGGTGATGTCACACGAGGCAAGTTTTTGTGCAACTGTGTCGCAGTGCTATGTGAGACGAGTTGTACCAGCCATTGCAGCGTGTAACACCCAGTGCAATGGCTAAAAGCGTTGCGAGACAAGTTGCAGACATCGTTGCCGAAAGTAAAATCCAGTTCTACTTTTCGTAATGATTTCAGTTACAAATTTCAAGTTGCAGGAGCCATTACACCGTGTAACACTCCTTTTGCAACTCGTCTCGCAATTAGCCTTTTTCAAAACGAGCAGGAGACTGGGTACGAATAATTAAAATCGATTGAATTGAAAAATGATGCCCGCCATCTGAAAGAGTAGCCAAATATTAGTAAGTTTACCAAATCTGAGAGTTATTGGTTTAAACGCAAAGGCATGGTAAACTTTTAAAAATCGCTAAAATAAGAGAGTTTTGTATGGTTGGAAGGACGCTCACGAAAAATTCAGTCGTGTAACATCATCTTTAATTTCATAGCATATTGTTTAAATTGCATTAAAAACGAAGCCTTTTTCAGTTCACTCTTTTAAAAACAGATAAAAAACCCTCCTACCTAACCGAGATCTGGCGCTATCAAAATTTTCACCAGGTGTTTTGCAAATATTTTGCCAGGAGATAGCTTTCCACCAGATTGATGCAGACTTTTACCGATACATCATCTCTATACTCGCCTTCTCTTGCGATTTCTACAGGGAAATTTCATTTTATGACCAGGAAGAGCAAAATCTGATCAAATAAATTCTAAGGATCGCCAGGGTCCAAGTTCGTCAAAACTCCCACCAGGTTACAGGAAAAAAACTCCATCAGGTCGGATTTCACAAGGTCTGTTACATAGGAGTGTATAAATGACGCACTAGCTTCAGGAGGTGTGAAACCATTATGTAACACTATACAGGAGGGACATAGAAATTTGAATGCGGGGGGGGGGGCACCATGTTAAACAAATTTTGGGTAGGATCTTGACGAGCTTAGAGTAATATATTGGCGTTAGAGCGTTTAAGTACTATATTTCACAGTGTTTATGTCATAACTCGCAGGATAGAATAACCTTCGTAAGACATTTCCAAGACAAAAATAGCAACAACAACGAAAAGGATAACAAATACACCATGGTAATAGCTATAACAACACTAAAACTAGAAATAATAATACCGGCATTATAGTAACTTTCAAAAAACAACAATTGAATAAGCTTCGGTACTTCAAAAATTGTGCTAATTACCTGTCTTTAAAATTTGGTGTCTTGACAACAGCTTTCCCTTCGACCAGATCTTTGCTTGGAGGGAATGGCGGATCACGTGACACTTTGTAGTACGGGTCACGACATTTGCGGCAGTTGGGATGATTGACAGATGACGTCAAACGTACAGCGTCGATACTGACATAACGCTTGCGCACATAAATCCGAATTTTAGTTACTTTTTTGTTTGTCTTCATTGGTAGAGTCAGCGGTTCGTCACATTGCGCAGTCGCGTGCCCTAAAGATTTTTTTGTTTTGTCGGTGAAAAGGAGCTGAATGTCGGAAATCCCGTCTTTGGATCCCAGCGGTACCCAAATGGAGAGAAGCGAGGGAACAACAGCTTTTTTAAACCCAAGTTCTATGTAACACTCTGGGCACGGACCTTTTTCAAGAAACCAGGCTCTTGGACTTGCACTACACGGCTTAGCGTCTGGTGCGCCTATAGCTTGATGTGGGGCCCAATTCCCCGACGGTTTGGCGAGATTTGGAGACCAAGCCGTTACGGCATACTGTTGGAAGATGCTGTTATCCCTGCATTTGTGACAATTGTTGATTGCGTTAGCTCCGCCTGTGCCTAATGGTGGAATCCATGCTAGCGTGATACCTTGAAGATCTTCAAAAGTAATCCTAGGAGGAAGTGGGATGAACGACGGTTTTGTGGCCACAGGCTGCCAAGACTGGTAGACCAAGTCAGCATAGCAATGCATTCGCGCCGACTGCTGGGGTGTGAACGAGTTCGTACATGTGTCGTCTGAATAGCTCATAAAGTTTCTGTACGGTGTGTCCTTAAACGATTTCACGCCACAAACTTTTTCTGGGCGTTTCACCTTTGGATCTCTGCAAGCTTCATTTGCTGGGGTGGGGTTGGTATCTGAGCACAGGTCGCCCAACTCCAAAGAAGGAAAACTTTCAAAACATTCGTCGGTGCATTCCATCTCAGAAACACCATGGTGAACATGGAGCAGCCCTAGGGCGTGGCCGAACTCGTGGATTATGGCATGGGATGTGCCATAGTTCTTGGGGTCCAGCACAATACCCCCCTCGATACTGTGTACAGTCTTGTCCCATGGAAACGTGGCTATACCCTGTATTGATCGCTTCGACCAACGGGCAAAATAAACGTTCAGAAACTCTCTGTTTTCAAGACTGATAATAGATTTATATTCCCTCACGCTAATATAGGCTCTGTGGGGTGACGTAGGGTCAAAACAGGTCCTTTGTGTATCAGTTACGCGAGGATCACAACACTCACCCGAGTCCCAACCGTCATATTTACGATTGCATTCAGAATCGCATTTTCCATTGTTTTGATGGAGGGTTGGGTTGCAGGATGACCGTCGGGGTCTCTTGCAGTCCCCGCCATCGTTACCAGTTATAGCAAAATTACACTCATCGTTACATGTAAAATCGCCAATCATACTAGCCTCACACAGATACAAGGTCGTGCGGTACCGAAGCGATGAATTCTTTATCTCTACGATGTTAAGCGCCCAGGTGATATTATAGGCACTGAAAGCGTTCCTGAGGATTCGATGTTGTCGTTGTATTTGTTCGGTTGTTACAGTCGGATCCGTTCCGTCGTCTTTCATCACATTCACAACGCGATATCTAAGAACTTTGTGACCACTAAGATGCCGGTTTTTAAGATAACTTTTCACAACCTCAGGATTATCACAAACAGTTTTGCCGCACGGGGGCTTATGAATTGATAGGTCGTGTGCTTCACTTGGAACTGTTGACTTAACGATTTCCGCTACCGTGTCAGTTATTGGGACCCATCTCCGAAGCGAGTTACTAAATCCCTCATAAAAGAAGACACTTTTGTCCGGTTGAGTTATCAAAACAAATGCGTTATCCGTTATGTTCTTGTGCGATTTTGCTACCCCCCACAGTCTCAATTCATCAATAGTTCCGCGGAAAAATGTATTTGAGGCACGATCGCCGCCAGCTTCAAGACTTTCGCACAGATCAGGCGCGTACACGTTCTTGTCATCGCTTTTACCATGCGGAAAGCCAAATACGCGGCCTTTTTGCTCGCTGGAGGTTGCTTCTTGCGCTTGGTTGATAAAAAGCCTCATTTTGCGGCCGTCGTAAGTTGCTGCTATGTGGACCCACACATTTGGTAGCGCTTCAGATACTGAGAAAATAGTTGTGTTGAACTTAGCTCTTCGTGTGCGAAGGCTAAAAAATACTCTAAGATTACGGGAACGATTCTCATCCGCTTTCTGAGTTGACTCATCCGCCAAGCCAATTTTCCAACCACTATCTTTGACGTCAGGCGGCGAACAGCTATCAAACAGTCCCAGTATAGTTACTGGAGAGTACTGACCGCCTTCGGGCTTGATCCAAAAATCCATTGTAAATTGACGAAATGTTGATGGGATTCTTACATCTTTGAATTTCACTGCCTCACGGCCGGTAAACAAAAGAGCTTTGCCAAATTTTGTTCCTGAGGGAGGCGATAACGGGAATCGAGAATGTTCGTGACGCTTGACTCGTCTCGGTGAACCACAACGATACCGTTCGTTTTCATTTTCCTTTTCTAGAGCTCTTCGGATTTCATTTTGGAGAAATTCATTATCCTCGTCACCCAGGACGAAGTTAGGTTCCAAAATGGAAAAGACTACGGTATTCAAAACACAGAATACCAGAACGGTATGTGAGAAAGTTTCTCTGATAACTCCAGCATTCATTTTGCCAAGACAGATCCGGCTTGTAGTAAAGTTTTTGTCGCCGTTCAGAAGTTGATGGTAAGTAAGCAAATCCTATGTAGTGTCAATATGTTGGCGATTTCCTCTTGCTTGTTAACCGTGACCTGTTGATTGTAATCGAACTCGCAAATCAGATGATAACAAGCATTGCAGGGGTTCCCCTTTCGCAAAGATTGCAATTATTTTTATTAATGAGACAAAGTCGCACAGCCCATAGTGAAAACCGCTAAGTGACAAAATTGCAGCTCTTTGATGTCCCGAAATTCAGCTTCAAAACAAACTCAAGTCCCCTGTTTTCTCACTCTGTAACGGTGAAACTTAAACTCAACTTATCATACAGTTGAGTGTCACTGCTGCCCTAAATTTGACCGAAAATAAAGGATTTTAAAATTTGCAACGATTAAAATTGCAAGATTTTTCGCAGCAAAAGAAAAGTCAGCGCTCCGTGACGTGTGGTGGATTAAAAAAACTTGAGACAGCAAACGGAAGTGAATCAAGTGTCATGTTAATATTGACATTCCAGATCGGTGACAAGGTTTTTTTGCAGTACTTCCACTTTGGCCCAAAGTTTTTTGACCTCACAATTGTCATTATTTATCATTATCAAATTGAAACGAATATAAGGCGATTTGTCTCAGTCACTGATCTTCTGGTTCTACCTTTCATTCTTCTGGTATTGAGAAATCCGATAGTAGGAATTACTATATATTTAATTCCCACGTGAAATACTAACACTACTGAAAGTGGTAAGAAAAACTTTAATCGGATATGATAAAATTCAAGATTCAGACTCCTGACATTTACTTGTGCTTGTTTTTCAAGTCTCATGTCGGAAGCAGCTAATGATTTCTACGAGGAATAATCTTTCTTAATTCACCAGTTGAACCTGGTTAGATTAGATTCACCACAGGAACTTCCTGAAGAGAAAGAACGAGAAGCGAGAAAAACTTATACGTTTCTACGGATGAAATTACCAACTCTCTCAAGTCTCTGAACCCTGCAGTGCAGTGCAGGGCAAAACAGAGAGCAACCGTTTTTAACGACAACAGACCCATCCAGGCATCGTACGCAGATTGTTTGTTTTTTGTTCGTCTATTTGCTTCAGAAATGGATTATTTCGGGTGTGGTTTTGTTGTTAGTAGATTTTGTAAAACGTTCTTACCAATGATGTCTATAGGCGTCTTCAAAATAATATACTGAATTGCAACATAAGATACTGAACTTTATAAATGAAGATAACAGTATCTACATGCCGATGTTAAAGTGTATTCTAAAAACTTGTTACTTTTACGTTGTCTTGTTTTGCAATGAGGTCTAAGTTTGCACAGATGTTGCAAAGGCCACTGTGTTAGTTGGATCTTACCAAGTAAACTATTAAATTACTGATTTTTTTTGTTTAAAAACCATGGAATAAAATATAGACTTAAACATAGTACTTGAAACTAAAATTTAACCCATCAAAACTCTTTTTTTAAGTTTGCAATGGTAAATTAGAAGTACTTTAAGTTCCGAACGCAGTTGATGCTCTAAAATAAAATACATTGTTGAGAAAAGTGAATTTCATACCGAACCAAATAAAAAGTTGCGGATTAAAAGGATAATATGCCTTTATGCCTGATACAGACGAGAACAGTAAGCAAACAATAAAAAAATTAAAGAAAGACAAGGTCAATAGTTTGTACAGTCTTAGGGATTATCTGTTGTGGTACTTTGCACGTCGTCTGTGATAAAAATCTTCTCAGTTTCTTCTGTTGTCGAACTTTTCGCCAGACAATGAGAGTAAGGGCTTTGGTACAATCGTTTATCATAGAATTTCCCACGGTTAAGAGCACTTTGTAACGAAGAAGTGATTGACCATAATAGTCAATTTTTTTAATATCTTCAGACGCTGAGCTTTATTAAGTGATACACAGCACTAGCGGACTTCTAATAACCTAGAATAAACTGTTACCTTGCGTATGCGAGCTCTCCTTTTGTCATATTATTGTTTTCCTTGTTTAAGTGAGTATAAGAAATTTTCCTTTCATCCAAGAAAATGAAAACCGTCTCACCACCTGAATCAAATTTCTAGCAGATCTATAATGCAAACTAAACTCTAAAGTGTGCAAAACTACACATGCATTAATCCCCTAGTCTGAAAATCAAACTTACTATTTTACTCAGCTTCCCTATATATCGTCTGAATGTTGGTTAATAAATATAAATAAACCTGATTGAATGGAAATGACGAAATTAGTGTATAGAAGCCAGATATTATCGGATTATAAATCCTTCAGCTCTGGTGCCTTGAGCATTCAGTGCCATGACTGCTATTTTTGTATGTAGTTCATCTCGCTGATATGTCACGATCTGTTTTGTGTAAACATTTCATTTTCGTTCAAAATAAGTTTTCTGCTAGTTTTAATTCATAATACTGTCAGCCACTATTCTCGTGTTTCTAAATTTGTCTCTTTCTTTTCTTTTCAGCTAATAAATACTAAACAGTTTTAGAAACTGATACACTTGACACTGACTGAAGGCTTTGTTCAAAATTGTTTGTTTCGCTACTCGGTAAAAAGAAGCTTAAAGCTTCTCCCTTCCAAAAAAAGGATTTGGTCACTGAGAATTAACTACGACTTTTAAATCGCTCAAACCGACGTTAAGGGCCGGTGTTTAACGGATTGAGGCCACATGGTATAGAGTTGGAAAGCAGCGCTCAACAATGTCACAGACTCCTCAAAACAATGAAAAAATTGATGGTGCTTTATATTGGAACCTTCGACATGTTTTGTCCCTGCTTTGCTTTTCAGTACAAAATGACTCTGTACCATGTGACATCAGTGCACAAAAAAGGAAATTTTATCGGTTAAATTCAGTTGCTAAAAAGACTTCATTCACGTGTTTTTCAATCAATTGCAAAATGTGATTTCTCGCAACAATTTTTCTCATCTGCCGGGCAAACCTGATCGGAGTTTGTTTCTTTTTCCGTCCTGGCATGACGTAATAGAACGCACTTTAGACCCGCAATCTGAGATAAACTGACCTTTCTCTTCAGATAACAAAAAGATGATTGTCACTCCTTTTGTTATTATTTTTGACGGTAGTATCAAGTTATCAAGTTAATAAGTTAGTTTTGATACATTTTACAATAAAGTTAGGCAAAAAGTTTACAACGTTTCGACGCACACACGTCATTGTCAAGTAAAAACTCATAGATGGTGGTAGCATTTAACAAAAATTGAGTACAAAGTCCATCGAAACGTTGTAAGTTTTTCGCTTAACTTTATTGTAAAAAGATGCAGTATCAGCTGAATATTCGTAAAATACGTCTCAGTAGAAGAATGGTCACGATATCAAACAAAAATTTGGCATACATTGCCTTCAGTACATGACATGCCATTCTGCACGCACGATGCACTCTTTTGAAATTTATAAAAATAAACCTTTAATTTAAAAATAACAGCAAGTTCAAGGACAAACTCGTGTTTTCAACGCTTATCTCTTCGTAGACGCTTGTTACGTACAATAAAAAGATATGCATAGTTTGCCGAATGGAAAACCTTTGAGCGGATTTCGATTGGATAATTTTTACATTTTTTAAAATTAATCAAACAACAAACAAACAAAAACAAAGATAAGTTAAAGTGACGTCATTAAACTCTAAACCCTAAACACATGAGCAAGCTATCATCAGTATTGACTCTGTATGAAATTTCTGTTTGCAACTGAGTCATAAAATATTATTACCGGCTTACAGGGTATAGTGTTTCCTAGGCAAATATCAGTCGCTCGTGACCAGCAATTAAAGTACCAAACAAATAGAACATTAACTTGCCTTTGCAGATTTGTCAACTGCTAACTAACTGGGTTTTTTTTCAGAAAAAAGAAAGAGCTTACCGTATTTTTTAGTTCTAAAGTTGAATTAAAAACACATGACGTTTTGACCGGCGACAATAGATAGAAGCACGCAATCATAATCTTGAAAATAAAAGTCAAACTCTCGCCGGGTTTTCGTCGTCCATTGGAACGCAAAAAATGCAGAACTAAGGATTTTAAATGCGTACAGTTGAACTCCGTTATTTGGTAGTGCCAAGGGAAAGAGGAAATAGTTCGAAACAAGAGGCTACAAAATAGCCTTACTCGTGCCGGTTTGCGCAATTTTACATAACACTACAACAAACTTGGCAATGTGATGTTACTTTACCATGAGCGGCAGACCTTGGGAGGGGGTAGGGGGGTAGGTGTGTCCCAAAAATGTTGATGTGAAACTCACTCTCCAGGTACATGTAATTTTTCATGATTGTTTGGCTTCCTCATTAATGATTTGAGAGATTGCTTCATGACGTGTTCCACCAATAATTTTTCTGCTTCTGGAGCCCCTGTTTACATGCATTCAGTTTTAAGGCCTTACTAAACAAGTACAAAAAATAAAGTTCTTGTGCCAATGTTTATATGGCAGCTGTCAAAGACAAAGTACCGAGATCTGCTATCAGCAAACAATGTTTATTGTGAAAACAAAAATGAACGCAAGTCACTTGTACTCGACAAATACGTCAGAAAATGAAATGGAAATAATGCTTTATTAAAGTTAAGCGTGATTTTAGAATCAAAATATAAGTGTAAGTGGCCAAAATGTCTCAACATGTTTAGAAAGACGCTAATTCTGTTATTTAAACATGCAGTGCCGGTCTCAGTTACTGCTGGGAAGCAGATTATTGTCTGATTATGAAATAAAGTCCACTCCTCATCATGACAGAAAGCAATGAATTTCTGAATGACTAAAAATAACCCGTTGAATACATTAAAAATCCAATACATACCATCGAGTTACACAGTAAATTGTTTTCATAGCGAGGAAGTTTTTAACTGAATGATAATATATTACTCCAGCTGTCCTTTTCCAGATCTCCCAGAAAAGAAACGGAGCCCATTTCTTGACTCGTTGCCTACCTGCACGAATAATAACGGGACTTCGAAATAACGGGGGTTCGAAATAACGGGGTCAGCCTTAGATACACTATGGTGGTATGCACAACCAAGGGAAACGAATATTAGTTCGAAATAGCGGGGACTTCGAAATAACCGAGTTTTAAATAATGGAGTTCAACTGTATCCAACAAGCTGTAATTACGGAGCATGTGATTTGTTGAGCGTGTGATTCATGGGACGTGACAAAGCGTGACGTGCGTTTTCCTAGATCCTGTAAGCATTCACTGTGTAACGACGGGCTTTCGGGGAACTAGCTCACGAAGTCCCGCTTTGGTTTGGGCTGCAGTTTCTCTTGGCTAGAAGAGGCCGGGCATCAACTTTAGCCTCAAAACATTAACTCGTGTTCGAGACAAAAGAGAAACGCAAACAATAGAGCGGAAATAGAACAAAAGGCTAATTTGCAATAGAAAGTTAAACTGAAAGAAACTGAACTATGCATAATTAATACCATGTGACAACTGCAATCGCTTCGTTGTAGTCCAGAATTATTCATCATACTTTTGGTAAGTTTACTAACATCTATAACGCAAACAGAATTGCATGCAAGAAGTTAAACGTTTAAAACCAGAGAGCATGTTTTTAGAGTTGTTGATTTTATAGAACAAAGAAGTCTTTTCAGTTTCATATGAATATAAAATTGCCTATTGGAAATAAAGAAAACTAAACGCCTCTACTTGAATAGATGCCCCCTTGAAATTGCGGCATAACGGATCTGAGAATTCCTACGATCTAAAATATATAAAAATTGAGAGACTGTACTGCAAAGACCGTGCACGAAATGTCGCGTGGTACGTAGGATCTATTAGGATTGAGTTACAGTTTTTGCGCATGAATAGACTTACTGGCATTCGTGCGGGTGTTTTATTCTCTGCTTAGTCCGTACCGACAAGTCCCAAGAAGGACGAAACATGCTGTCTACGGTTGCAGCTTCTGCCTTAATCCGGGCTCCTAATCATATTTGTTCACTGACAAGTATAGATCTCTCTACGTAGTACATCAGCCCTTTATTTACTAGTTCTGTTGATCATGGACTTGATTCACAAAGCCCATCAGGATAAGAAATTTTGCTCCACTTTTTATATTTGAGGACGCTTTAGAAAAAACAAAAGCAACCTGATTGTTAGTATAATAACTGAACAGAAAGATAGAATTTTTTTTCAGTAAAAGGGTTGTAAGAAAAAGAATTCAACTCCCGATTGGTTCGTTTTCATATAGCAAAACGGTAGCTAGCGCAATGCTAGAGTTGGCGCACGCGTCTGCTGTTCTTTTTGTTAGCGGTTGTCTTAGTGAAATGCGTTCGACATAATTCTGAGCTGTGCTCGTCGCGGTCTTGACCCAAATCAAACGGTGCTTGTGAACGTACTGATTACTGAATACCGCCGGAATTCTTTATAATATTTTGTCTGTGTTATCCATGCAGCCAAAGAGCTAAATTATATCAAATTTTATAATGATTGAATAATAAGTAAAACAGTAATTTAATGCTTTACTCAATAATTCGTCATAAAAAGTTGACAAGAAAGCGTGGCAAGCTAAAAAGCGGCGCTTATTACTCGTGCCGGTAGGCAACGAGTCAAGGGATGGGTTCCGTTTTTTATTTTTTTTTCCTTCGCGAAGGAGAACGCATACTAATCATGTTGTTGCTCGCGGACTCAGGCTTGATGCTGTCCCTTTTTGAGATTTTTTGGTACGTACGGCCGGCCGGCTATCCTAAAATGCCTCGACTTCATGCGACCGACTTGTTTTTCTTATTTTTCTCAGAGAAACCACTAAAGTGCACGGCTTTTTTTTCCAAAGTTAAAAATTATTGTTCAAATAATTAGACACTTTCTAAGGGCAAAAGAATTGTGTTTTATTTGCTCAGATCGCAGGAAATGGGGTTTTTGGGAAACTAATTGCCAAAATTTCCAGGGGGTTAATCTAT
>JAOEJH020194387.1:0-13980 GCA_025448215.2 Palythoa grandis
CCCCCCCCCCGCGCCACTCCCAACTGTATTTCTTTTTCTGGGGGGTCTCCGCCCGTTTTTCCTAGTGAATTGAAATGTGACTGAGGTTGACTAGCTGTATGGCACTCCAACGTTAGTTTCTATTAGTCAATGGTACTTTTTCTCTTTAACAGCTAAATGTTTCAAAGCCTAAAACCAAACTGTCGTTTGATAGTAAATGAATACTCAGGTAATACGCACAAAATGTCACGACCATGCCAAGACTAGCAGCCCTGTGGCCGACCTGATGGATAAGGCATCAGACTTTGGGTCGAAAAAGTTGCCAGGATCGGCATCAAATTGTTTTTCTATCCGTAATATTTTGACACTGAATAAAGGAAAAAAACCGAAATCGGTCCTGTTTCTGACACGGAACTGATCTTTGCCGCTTTTTGTATATAAAAACAAATGATGGGAAACGAGAGATATCCACGGTGAATTACCGAAAAAATGAGACGCCAGTGCAAAAGGCCAATGAATTGTCCGATAGCTTTGAAATCGATGCAGTTTCAACTGCGTGAAATAATAACAAACACTCACAATATTACCAGCTAAAATAAAGAAAACACTATTTTACCAAAAACCACACAAAACTGAATAAGTGCAAGGTACAATGCAAAAAGTGGACACACTGCCAAGTAAAGTATAGTTCTTCTTTCCCTTGCGTACATGAAGTCGAACCCACGTCAAGGCAGTGAGACCGCCGAATCCTAACCTCTGGATAATATGGAGTAATTACGTGGATACGATAAAAGGCGACCGTTTTAAGATGAACATTTAATTTGCTGCCTGATAAGCAATTAGCTCCATGCAAATGTAACATAACTAACATAAATAATCAGTACATGTGATCCAGACCTAGTCACCGCCCAGGATCGAACTGGGGACCTTGTGCGTGTGAGGCACACGTGATATCCACTACACTACGGTGACCGAGTGACTAACCGTGTTGCTGATGTTGACTTCAATCAACGCAGTTCTTAACAGTTTTTTTACATACAGCTACTTTGGCTGCCCTATACCTCATTTTAAACTTTGAGTTTAACCAGATTTACGGCAAACACGGAAAAAACATGCAGGGCAAAGCCTAAAGACTTAAACAAGAGTAAAAAGCAAGACGCATTTTGTGCTGAAAAATTGGACATCACGTCAAAGAAAAAACAAACAAAAAACCGGACCACGGTGGTGAAAATGCCACTAGCCTGAGATCATGTGAAGAGATGAAGCAATTATACGTGCTGTTCATGCGCGTTATTTTCCTATTATCTTTAATCTCGTATTATCTTGATTGAAAGGATTCGTCAAAGAAGGAACGCATTTAAACTCACGCTTCTGTAAATTTTTAGATTTATGTACGACTTGTTTCTTAATTTCACTTAAGGCAATTAACAGTTACTGAAAACGATAGTTCTCAACCGGTCACCGCCCAATTTCGATATGATCTGTGCAGATCACGTGACAACTCTATTACGTTAGAATGAGCGAAATGAATGATCACTGTTGAGTCATTCTTGATTGACATAAAATAGTTTCAGCAGGATAAGAGTTAATAAAGGTAAATACAGATCATCTTCTTGCCTGTCCATACACTACCGGAGTACGAAGCCTTTAAATCGATACAGCAATGGGTCTGAGCAGATATATTATTTAAGCGCCAACTTTTCTTCCGTTTGTATGTTGACGCTAGCTCACACCGCACCAGCGCCCCGTTTGCCGGTCTTTCCTGGTTTCTTTTCAGATTTTACAGTTACCGTAGCGATACTAGGACTATACAGAGACCTCGAGGAAGAACGGACTTCAAGCCGTAGTTCATGTGGCCTTCGCTTCTAATTGTTTTGGTATAAGCTTACCAATCGGCCAAATAAAGAATCGTAAATTCTCGATGAAATCCTCTGAAATTACCGCAAAACGTCTGAACATTTCCTGACGTCACTGTTTACATTGGCTCATTAGCCTCAAACTTGAAACGAAGAGAGAACTAAGATTTTAGAGATACAGATTTTCAAAAACAAATACTCAAAACAACTTGGTGGCCAAAATCTTTACCACTGTTTTCATTGCTACGCAACCTCTTGATTTCTTTTCGGTTTGGACTGCAGCCAATCAAAACCTTGCTGTTCACGATTCGTGAATTACTGACATGAAATTTAAAGGGAACCCCGGCTGTTATGAATATTTAAGGTCAGAAAATACTTTGACTGTCCCTGAATCTCCTTCGACGCTTCAACTCTTTAAGCCCTAAACACGACAAATGACGTGTTAGTAAATTCTCCCAACCGAGCTCCATACTTTCTATATTAAGTAGTTTGGGAGAATTTGTCTTTTCAAATTCCACAGCTTTTTGCACTTGATCAATTCCTTTTTTCTCATTACCAGTTATATTATTTTGTTTGAGTTATGTAAAGAGATGCTGATAAAGCGCCCGGGGCTGAAAGGGTTAAATATAGATTCGAGCCCGTCTGTTCTAAATCCAGGGCGTTTTCTTTGGCCTATTTTTCCGGTTGAAATTCGCGGGCGGCGCCAATTTGTTTGTGCGGAAAGCACTGATGTTGGGATGAGTGACACCACTCTCGCGCTCGGAGTTTATTGTTCCACTCCTAGTTCAATTCCGAGCGTATGAGTGACGTCATGCATCCCAGCGTACTTTGCACAGAAACAAAATAGCATAGAAATGAAATAAAATGGCGGTAATGGGCCAAATATTCTCGGTAAAATTTGAAATAAAAAGACATCACAGGAAGACTACTTCATTTATCCGTCTCAAGTTTTTATTTTTCTGAAGCTTAAATTCTGAGTATTCAGTATTGCAGCTGGAATGAAAACTATGACAAATATGATAACGAGGCAAAAAATGTAAACAAGTATACGCTAACTGTTCTTGGCCGTACGCGGCAACTAATAAAACAAAACCATGAAATTCCGTTTCCGCTTCTCACGACGAGGACGAGGGGATGGATTTTGAGAAGCATAGTAGAAATTGGTAAGGAGAACTCGACATTTTGAGTTTATTGTTCCACTCCTAGTTCAACTCCGAGCGTATGAGTGACGTCATGCATCCCAGCGTACTTTGCACAGAAACAAAATGGCACCACCCGCCAATTTCAAACGGAAAAATAGGCCGAAGAAAACGCCCTGGAAATATGAAACAGACGGGCCGAGAATTCCTATTTAAAGCATCGAAGGAGATTCAGGGATAGTCGAACATAACAGCCTGGGTTCCCTTTAACGGTTGTAATGTTAGTGTTGTCTCGCTAGTGTTGGAAAGAGCGATCTCTTTGAAATGTAACATAATTGGCGGCAGCAGGTCCAGGCAAAGAAATAAATTTAAAGACGCGTAGAAATGAAATAAAACGGCGGCAATGGGCCAAATATTCTTGATAAAAATTGAAAAAAAGGCATTACAAGAAGAATACTTCATTTATCCGTCTCGAGTTTTTATTTTTTCTGAAGCTTAAATTCTGAGTATTCAGTATTGCAGCTGGAATGAAAACTATGACAAATATGATGACGAGGCAAAATATGTAAACAAGTATACGCCAACTGTTCTTGGCCGTACGCGGCAACTAATCAAACAAAACCACGAAATTCCGTTTCCGCTTCTCACGACGAGGACGAGGGGATGGATTTTGAGAAGCATAGTAGAAACTGGTAAGGAGAACTCGACATTTTGAAACGAAAGATTATACAACTCTCTACTTACCTAGATGTTAAAATAAGCTAATCGATGAAAGACAACCACCACCTGACACTCTACTCTACTCCAATTCTCTACATCCTGCTGGGTAGACTTCAAGCGAGAATTTTGTGATAATTTTAAAGCGTACCTCATAATTCCTTTATAACCCCTTCACTTCAAACACTTTTACCACACAAAGTCAGTAGGAATCCTCTTTCAAATAATGATAGTTTAAATTTAAGTAATTTGAAAACCACTGCATTATTATTAAAAAATTCAAAACGTTGGAACCATTAAGTTAAAGTCTCGAGAGCGCAATCACAAACGACCCAATGAAATTCGCTGGGTAGTGTTACATCGTTGGACAGCACCAAAGCACTAAAATAGCCGAAAAGTAATCATACTGATGTTTAACAAAAAAAAAGGGAGAAAATAAAAAAATCTTAATCGATCGGTAAAATTTTACATCATATATTCATAATAGCAAAATTACTCGATTCTGATTAGCTGAGAGCAATGCTGTTTTTTGCAAATGTAGTACAAAAAAGCGTTAATTCAGTGCAAAAATAGTTAATTCATGCAATTTATTCACAGAATTGTCGCTTTTAATTGGCTTATAAACAATAGAGTTTGTTAAGAACCGATCAAATCTTTTGTTTTGGTGGCGTGATACTTGAAGATGAAAGTTGCAAAATTGCCGGTGTCCAAGGCAGAACATGCTCTGTAATTTCGTTATGAATATTATCAAAAAGTAATCACACTATTTTCTCGTTCAATTTGGAAGTAATTTACATTCGTGTGTTTTTCAAAAGCTTCAAATTGCATTCACCCTACGGGATCGTGCAATTTTGATACTTTTTGAAAAATCCACTCGTGCAAATTGAACGAGAAAAGTCGTGGGATTACCGATACAAATTATAATTTAAAGGACCTCTTTTGCACCTCACACCCACTCCAACTACTTAACTTCAGTCACCTTAATACAGCTGAATTTAAATGAGCTATTAAAATCTTACACTATAGACCACTACATTTTCGGACTAAAAAACTTCAAAAGTCAAATTCCAGAACAAATAATTTGACAAAATACTGTTTATGCTATGTTTAAATGATCGGAAAAAACGCCCAATGTAACACTTCCAATATGTACGGTGGCCCAAAACTGTCACGTTTGAGTTTGACCATACATTTTTTCTTCAATTTTCTCTCAGTTTCAAAGCCAATACTGATAATTTGTTTGTCAGAGTAACAACAGCAGTTCTCGATTGTTCCACGAAAAACCTCTGCATCATGGTTCGACTATCCACGAAGCTCTACGCCAGTCATGTTTTTTACCCAAGACCTACAGTTACCTAACTTAAAGGGAACTCTACCTTTTTACGACGTATTCTTGTATCAATGTTCACAGTACACTTAACTTGTGGTGAAAGCTTATTTGCCATATCTTGCACCACAGCCGAGAAATAAATCTTGAAAGCAACAATAAATAGTTCGCTTGGACGCCGCCATCTTGGAAGCTCCTGACGCCATTGCGCGAGCGGTATTGCGAAAACTGACATATTAAGCCCGGCTGAGCTCTTTGCCTCGCGAGGCAGTTTGCTCACCGCATGTGTGCGGCAAAATTTTCCTGAGAATTTTGCCTCGCGAGGTCGTGAGGCAAAAATCTGTCGTGTTTGATAATTTCTGCCTCGTGAGGCCAATTTCTCATCGTGTGCGGATGACGTGAGCATCTGGCTGAGCCGAATTTGAAATGTAGCCAATAAGATCGCTTTCTGTGATCACACCACTATTGTTTGTTTTAACTGCGAAAATGGCAAGCGCGAGTGTCCTGAATGATTTGTTAAATGTCTCTTTTACGTCAGTTATGCGGACTTCAAAAACCTAGATAAAAAAGTGATGGTATATTTCGAAATAGCGGAAAATATTGAAGCAAACGGAATGCATTGCACGTGGAAACGAAATCATTTATTTGCAATTTAGTTCAAATTTAAATTTTTAAAAACGCTTACAACTTGATAACTTTCTCTTCTTTTAACAAATCATTCAGGACACTCGCGCTCGCCATTTTCTCAGTCAAAACAAACAATAGTGGCGAGATCACAGAAAGCGATCTTATTGGCTACATTTCAAATCCGGCTCAGCCAGATTCTCACGTCGTCCGCACACAATGAAAAATTGGCCTCCCGAGGCAAAAATTATCAAACACGACAGATTTTTGTCTCACGACCTCGCGAGGCAAAATTCTCAGCAAAATTTTGCCACACACGTGTGGAACTAGCTGAGCAAACTGCCTCGCGAGGCAAAGAGCTCAGCCGTTTACCTCGAGTATGCACCGAGTACGAGTACGAGAACAAGATTTTAAGCGCACGCGCGCTTTTACCAGCAAACCCATTGTCGAGAGGATGACTTTTGAAATACAAATACAAATACAAATACTCGTCCTCCCGACGAGTTTGCTTGTATAAGCGCGCACGCTCTTGAAATATCGTACTGGTACTGGTACTCATAATCGAATCTAAAGGTATCCACCACTGACACTTGTAGTGCTATTGGGAAAAAACCTCATTTTTGCAATTTCGAACCCTATTCGGAAAACCCTGTGCGAGGTTTAATACCTACAAGAAACACACTAGTCAGTGTACACAACACCGGCCACGCAATGACGTCACAAGCTTCCAAGATAGCGGCGTCCAAGCCAGCTATATATTGTTGCTTTCACGAATTATTTCTCGGTTGTTGTACAAGATATGGCAAAGAAACTTTCCACACAAACTAAGTGTGTTGTGAACATTAAACAAGAATAAGTCGTAAAAAAGTAAAGTTCCCCTTTAAGGAACTCATTAACATAACAAAGCCCGCAGTAGTTTACATAAATTTACTTGCCCGTGGTTATATAGATATTTTAAAAAAAAATATCTACAGGTCGGTGGTATCCACAATTACCTTCACAAACATGGTATCATCACGCACATAGGCGTGTTTATCCAGGTCTTCTTGGGGGAAAAACAGAGGACACCCTGACGCTACATTCATCTCCCTCTGGGGTCTTCGGAATGAGGAGCTGTTTGGATCAGGTCTGAATGCATCAATAACGTGCTCGAAGTTATCTTGATCCAATATCATGAGGGTCACCTTCTGTCTAAATGGCCAGCGGAGTAAAGCATCGTACTGTCCTCTCATGACCACGAAGAACAAGGAGATGTGGGTGCCTTTTCCCATTCCATCGCCATTAAGGTAGATCCTGGCACACATCTTGTATCCATGGCGACTGGTGTAAAAGGAAGGACTATAGAACGAGGTCTGTGTCCCCGATCGTGCATCATTTCTTCGTCGAGCAAAATCTGTTATTTTAAACAACAAAATACCATCGTAACTGCTAACTTCTTGTTGCCGAATGTACTCTTCCAGATCAGCTAAAGCGACGTTTCTTAGGGCAATCATGTGATCTTGCGACTCTACTCTCCTTTCCAATCTTCTGACAGTTTCTTGCACAAGCTCTAACTGACGCTGTAAATAACTATTCTGATGTCTTGCATCTTCGACATTGCGACCATTTTCAACTAGTAAAACGTCGTGGTCGGCCACTTTGTTTTCAACGTTAACCAGCCTTCTAGTAATTTCTCCCTGTGACGTTCGTACGGATTCTCCACCGCATGCAGAACTAGACTGAGCAGTTCCTTCTCTCGGAGTGTGTCCTAAGGAAACAGTCCTTCTCTCGACACTTGTAATTCGGTCACTTTGCTCTATCAGTCTTTGTCTCAGATCTCTGTTCTCTTCTGTCACATTTTCTACGCGACTCAACAGACTTCTCACAGTGCTCTCTGAATCACTGAGGAAGGTTGCAGCAGCTGATGCAGTTGCTCCCATGGCAGCGGCCACTGCTCCTGATGCAGCTCCAGCATCACTCGAGATTAGGTTCCGCATACCGTTACTGATTTGTACCACAAAGGCTAACAACAAAGTGAGATGGGGTACAACTGCATCTTTCAAATGCTTTTTTCTGTCATTTGGGCTCATTTTCTAAAGGGAAAACAAAATAGGTCAATGACTGCTGAATTTAGAAGCAAGGGCTAAAATAGATTGCTCATTAATTCAGATGTTAACGATTTGGTGAGTTATTTAGTTTTCCAACCATGCTGGGTAACTAAATTAAATATTCACTGACTAAAATGTCAAGCTGCAAATTACATTGAAAACAATTTGGAACTCCCTAACGAAATGAGCAACATCCGATACGGCCTATACATCGGAACAGGTTCTTAGAAGTTGTACCAGAAGTAAAATATTATTTATTTAGTATTTTAAAAATGTGATAGTAGCTATAATAATGATAATGATAAACGGTAATGGTTATCTGTAACGATAATGATAATGATAATGATGATAATAATAATAAAGACAAAGTAATACTAACAATGGCAAAAGCAAAAATCATCGAGCAACTAAAAAAGGCTAAACACAACGATATTATAAAAACGCGGTCCTTGAGCAAAATAGCTGCGCTTGTGACGTTAGTTAAAAAGGTTAATGCTGCAATGGGTTAAAGATTTCAAATACACCTTTCTCGCCAACAAGAAATTTAAATTCAGACCAGGGTCAAACGTTGATCTTAGCAGGCGTCGAACGAAATTGCACCTTTATACACATAAGTTGTGTTTTGTCCCTAATAAGATCGACTGATTCAGTTTTGGTCGACTTGGTCGACGTGCGGCGTCGATTAGAACGGCGTAAGATCGACTTTGGGTTAAACGTCGACCTTTGCAAGTGTCGAACTAAATTTATAAATGATAGCAATTATGATAATATATATTCCAGCCTCAACTTGAGACCATACAGTCAAGGCACTAGGAGAATCTCACGGGCGCCTCTACCCCTGCGTCAAACTTGTAATTAAATACAATATAACACACACAAAATAATAGCCGTGCACTTATGAGCTTTTCTAGAGATTCGATTGGCTAAATTTATTGTCATACTGAGGTTATTAAACGGTGGCACGAAAATATGGATTTCACTTTCAAGTGGTGAAAACAACATTTTACGAACAAGCGTAGCGAGTGAGTAAAATGTTGTTTTAAACACGAGAAAATAAAATTCATATCTTTGTGCCAACGTGTAATGTTCTTTTTATTATATGGATAACGTTCGGAGCAAACAAAAGACAGTACTAAAAACCCAAACGTACCTTGACAACCAAGATGGATTTCATGAGAGTTTTACGAGGCTCCTGAAACGATAATGTTTCGATGTCTCGTTGCTCATTTTTCAACACAAGATATTTCCTGAAGATTCGAAGATCATACTCGGTTTTCTTTGCAGAGTTTTCATTTGGCGTTTTCTTCTGAAAACCTCACTAGATCAGCGTCTAAAACCTCGTTGAAAAGCCGCCATATTTTTGAAAAAAGCAACAAAAATCAAAAGGCGGGGAAAAGGGAGAGCACGCACACATACGGGGCATAACTTTTTCATATTTCATTGAGTGAGATATGCAAAATACGAGTATTTTAGTTTTCAGTAAAATACTAGCATCCATATAATAACAAACGATTACTAGCCCATAAAAATGAATGGTTTACATCACGAGTTCTGAAGGCGAAAAAAAGAACAAAAGCAAAGCAAAATGGACAGGTTTTCAAAGTTTTTGTTTCTGCCAATTTCAGTTTCTTGAAATCAAAGCTGTGGCCACTGCAATTATGTAGCACATCGCCGTTTAATTGTAGTAGCCAATTAACAACACTGCATCCTAACAGATGAGAAGTGGTGAAATTCTTGCATGGGCAGTCAGGAAGCTCGTGCCCCCTCACATTTGCAGACCCGGTTCGACCTCGAGGATGACTAACAGTAGCTAGATACTACAGCCCAAAACATAAAACGCAAGCAAAATACAAGAAAGCGGGATGTTATAGCGTTGAAATACGGAGCATGCAGATTAATACCAGTACATGAACTTCAAATCTTTATGATACATCTCCCCATGAAAATAATAATAAAAAACGACCATGAACCAATTAATAAAATGAGTTTCGTGAGGTTGCTGATACGCCATCTCCTTTAATGGAGTTGTTTGCACCGAAGTTATTCTTACGTCTTCACCTTTTATGGAGTTGTTTACACTTAGTTTCTGATACGTCATCTCCTTGATGGAGTTATTTACACCTAAGTTGCCGATACGTCATCTCCTTTCATGGAGCTGTTTACACGCAAGTTATTCTTACGTCATCTCCTTTAATGGAGTTGTTTACACCTAAGTTGCTGAACGTCATCTCCTTTAACGGAGTTGTTTACACCTAAGTTGCTGATACGTCATCTCCTTTAATGGAGTTGTTTAATTAATACACCAGGTTGCTGATACGCCATCTCCTTTAATGGAGTTGTTTACACCTAAGTTATTCTTACGTCTTCTCCTTTTATGGAGTTGTTTACACCTAGTTGCTGATACGTCATCTCCTTTAATGGAGTTGTTTACACCTAAGTTATTCTTACGTCATGTCCTTTTATGGAGTTGTTTACACTTAGTTGCTGATACGTCATCTCCTTTTATGGAGTTGTTTTACACCTATTTGCTAATGCGTCATCTCTTTTAATGGAGTTGTTTACACCTAAGTAGCTGATACGTCATCTCATTCTATGGAGTTGTTCACACCAAAGTAGCTGATACGCCATCTCATTCTATGGAGTTGTTCACACCTAAGTAGCTCATACGTCATCTCATTCTATGGAGTTGTTTACACCTAAATTCCTGATACGTCATTTCCTCTAATGCAGTTGATTACATCTAAGTTACCAATGTGTCAGGTCCTCTTATGAAGCTGTTAACACCTAATCAGCGAGGAAACCGTTAAGTTTGACCCCACCAGGCTGCCGTTATTCACAACAGTCCTTCTTAAGACTACAATCACCCGCATTCCAGAAAGTTAACAAAAACAGTTATGAAAGGTTTTGCAGAAGAAGCAAAATTTCTTTAACATAATTTAACTTAAAGCATTTCATTTGCAATACTTGTCTCATTTACAGAGTTACAAGTGGTTCAAATAAACTGAAAGAAAGTGGGAAAAATTAATATGGGTGTTCTGCGAGTGACTCTTTTTTCTGGAGCTCAAACAAGATTAAGCCTAATATAAAGTTGACCATTATGATGAGATAGAACGAGCGAGGTTAAATTAAAGTTACAACATTTTCTTGCATCTGAGAAAGTTTACCCAAAAGTATCCCATGTAAAACCTGCAATCACAGTTAATAGAGTAGATTGTTTATGAAAACTCGATGACCTTCTTTTAGTATTGGTTTTCGATCTCTCTTTTCTTTAGTTATTTCGCTGTGGTCATGCATTCACTACAAAAAGCTCCGAGATATAAATGAGGAAGTGGCCAATAACAGTCTAGATAACGAGTTATCCGGCACCTAGAACGAAAGATCATAACCGCGTGCATGTTCGTGCACATAGAATAAACTAAGCAGCATGGTAGTCTTCTTTGAGGTTATCAAATTTTATAAACAGTCAACTCTATTAAAACCCTTATCCTGCTGAAACGTTAACGTCAAGGTTACAAAACGTCTTTAAAATAATCAACTTCAGATTTTTTTGAAACAATTTACATCTTTAAATCTACCTGTAAAGACAAACAAAATAAATGGTCATTTTATACGGTTTCAACCATTGGTTTAAAAGTTTGATGTGAAATTGAGTTTTAGCAGGATAAGGGTAAACTGCGCTTTAAGTAACTCACTTCTGCTTTTGAGCAGCCTGCTTGTACAAATGGACAAGGTCCACTAATGGCTTCACAGTCACCTTTGACTGGGTCCTGATGTTGTTCAATCTACAACAAATTTTAATTTAGATCGCAATTTTAAATTTTTGCAACTGTTACCAGACAGGTCTTCTTTCGTAAAACCTGGAGTGTTACCTGGCGAAGAATTAGTTTCTAAAAACAAAAGTCACACTGGATGAAAACCTTTTTGAAATTAAACTCCGTTTAAAATGTTCCGATGTTTTGGCGGAACTTCAGCCTTCATCTGGGCCAACTTTCCGTGATGAAGGTTGGAGTTCCGCCGAAACGTCGGAACAGTTTAAACGGAGTTTAATTTCAAAAGGTGTTTAGCCAGAGCAACATTTGTTTTTTAAAATCGTCTTGTTTTTGTTAAAGACAGAAAAAGTATGGATTGCATCAGAGCTTTAGGAATTACGAGTGAAGAAAACGAGACAAATATACATCTGTTACGTGTGATATATGCCACACCGACTCACACCGACTCACTCTAACAGAGATTTTGCTGTATACGTGAGAAACTAGATTATCAAACTGCCTCGCGAGACACAGAAATCAGCCTTTACTCCAAGTGTGCATCGAGATAATTAAGTTTATACAAAAAAGAAAATTATTGCACAAAAAAATTTAGAAAACTATTTCAACAAAAAAAACCCCAGAACTACCGCTTAAACTAAACTATAGGTTAAGCTACAAAGCTAAAACATAACTCTGATTTCCACGCAAGCTCGAAACATGCTTTACAAATTAGATGGGCCTATACTAGTCACGGTTCTGCACATGATCCAGAAATGTGAAACTCTAAAATACTTTCAGACCCGGAATGAATACGATTTATGAGGAGAAAGATATGAGATCATTATAAATCTCAAATTATCTCGCTTGCGATTTTACATCAATCATCAAGAACCACTTGTTTCGTTTCATATTAATTTTATCATAGCACCTTTTTGTGTTATTTTACTGCATTCTTGCCTAACAATTCAGGTTCCACTTTCGATGATGCACAGAGCCATAATATTCCCTTGATCTTTTTAGAAAAAGGGAATCAAGCTCTGCAGTAAACCCAATGTTTTAACCACGAAAACAAACCGCTAAAGTTGCTTCCGATTGTTCATCTGATGCAAAATTCAGCAACAAGAGTGCCAATGACAATACGATAATACCTTTGTCTATATGTCGAAAAAGCTAAATCCTTTTATGAGCCTATGTGGCCTATTGCAGCCGGCGTTATCTCCCGTTAGTGTGGTAAATACTTGTACTTCCGGATAGTTTTCCGACATTGTACTTGTACTTCCGGATAGTCTTCGGAATTATAATGTGCTTGTACTTCCGGATAGTCTTCCCACAATGTACTTGTACTTCCAGATAGTCTTCCCACAATGTACTTGTACTTCCGGATAGTCTTCCCACAATGTACTTGTACTTCCAGATAGTCTTCCCACAATGTGCTTGTACTTCCAGATAGTCTTCCCACAATGTACTTGTACTTCCAGATAGTCTTCCCACAATGTGCTTGTACTTCCAGATAGTCTTCCCACAATGTACTTGTACTTCCAGATAGTCTTCCCACAATGTACTTGTACTTCCAGATAGTCTTCCCACAATGTACTTGTACTTCCGGATAGTCTTCCCACAATGTACTTTTACTTCCGGATAGTCTTCCGACAATGTACTTGTAGCTCCAGATAGTCTATCCGGAAGTAAATGTTCATTGTTGGAAGACTATCCGGAAGTACAAGTACATTGTGGGAAGACTATCCTGAGGTACAAGTACATTGTCGAAAGACTATCTGGAAGTACAAGTGAAATGTGGGAAGACTATCCGGAAATACAAATACATTGTGGAAAGTCATAAAAGGTCTTTAAAAAGGTACCAAAAGAAACAAAAATAAAGAAACAATAGAAATGTTCTGTTACTTTGCAATGACTTACTTTGGAGCGTTGGTATTCTTTCTGACAATTTTGGCATTTTGTAGGGAATGCTTCACAGTTTGTGTTGTGATGAGCCTGTAGGAAATGTTATCAGTCACATTTTATTTCAAGGTATATCAGTAAATCTTACAATTAACGTTATAATATAGTATGATAAAGAGATTTCATTAAGAGATTTCAAAAAAATCTGCAGTAGTAGCGGAGTATATGGCATCTAAGGGGTAGGAGATATAGGCGAATATAATTTCCTGACGTCATTGTTTACATTTACATTAGCATATAACTTTAGCCGAAAAAGAACAAAGATAAACACCAACTAACTTTAACACTTAAGATAGCTTGTCAAGTAAAATAAGTGACCGAACGTTCTTCGGTTTTATGTATGCAGATCGCTATTCAGAAAAAAGCAAAAAGCTGTCAGGGTGGCAATAACGATAATGAGCCATATTTCCTTTGTAAAATTTCCAATTTATAAAAAAAACACATTGAGGAAAGAATACTCAACATGTCAATCTCATATTTTCAGAGGAAGTTTGTTTTGCAGAGCCATTTCATTATTCAGGAGCTTTGTTAGAAAGAAGAGTG
>JAOEJH020194886.1:0-13975 GCA_025448215.2 Palythoa grandis
GATTTACTATCACACGCATCTTAGACTATGTACGAGCCTGGTGGACCTACAGACCATGCACATCTACCTTCATCCCCTTCCTTCTCCTCTTTGACGATTTACTATCACACGCATCTTAGACTATGTACGAGCTTGGTGGAACTACAGACCATGCTTATCTGCCCCCTGTCCTCCCCCCCAGCACCCCCCTCCGCTCTTTGACGATTTACTATCACACGCATCTTAGACTATGTACGAGCCTGGTGGACCTACAGACCATGCACACGTGTACAGCTTTAAAAACGTTTGTGGAACTTTAGAGTGTGCACAAGACCACGAGCAATTATCCAAAACGTAATAAGAAAATGACAAAGTTGTCGTAAATATAATATGATAAAACAATCTAAACTTGTATTATCTCGGAGAAAAGATAAAATTGAATTAAATGACCCACAGCAAAGAAATACTAGCACAAGCGCAAGAAACTACCTTTTCGACTCTGCAATTTGGTCTGTAACTACCTCCGTGGTAGGAAGAGCCTTCAACAGAGCCATGATGGGTGAGTCAGTGTAAATCACAGTACGTACAATCCACGCCACCAGCTGATCTGGGGGGTTTGTCTGGTGAGTGAGTAGTGTTGAGAGAACATTCACGGTTTGTGCCAGCAAACGGTCATCTTGGGTGGTACTGGGGACTACTTTCAGGTATCTGTCAAAATACAGAGGTAACCAGTAACTGGTCAGATGTTTAAGAAACCCTTTTACCTCCTTTTTCAATGCTACGTGACCTTTTGAAATTCTTTTGGGTTTGGGGTTTGGATTTGGAGTGTCATCAGTCAAAACCTTGTTGTCAATGAATTGCTGACATGGGTTTAACTCTTTGAATGATGACGTGACTTGACGACAGTCTACAGCCAACTCCCGACAAAGAAAAAAATAATTTAAAAGTTGCGTAGTTATCAAAGCGGTTGTAAACCACTTACTATGTTGACAATGAAGTTAAGAATCATTCCTGAATTTGAATACGACATTAGGAAACGAATTAGGATATCTAGGAAGAAATATTCTTGTGTGGGTCATTTTTTTATGTTAAATAACGGAATATATGAGCATTATAGTTGTGTATAGAGTGATTCCATTTTCTATCGGTTAATGTTCCCTTATAATTGATGAATCGATGGTTTAGTTTAACGTCTTGTATTTCGTGGTACTGTAAAAGAAATTGTATTGAAAGAAAAGAGGGTTGGTCGCAATGTGAATTCAAGGACGAACAGTTTGTCGCGATCTAATTAAGAACAATTGCTTCTCAGAAAATGCGTTTTGAATGTCTTCATAATTCTCAGAAAATCTCCAAGTTTACCAACTTATCAGGTACAGTATACGGTTAACCAATTAAAGTGACGGAATTTTTCACTGTGTTTTATAGCTTGCTTTTTGCCTTGCTGGGCATAATAATTTACTGTTAAATAGTTTTCAATTAATTCTAGTAATAAGCGCTTCAATTTCAAACACTAACTTGTCACAACAGCAGCTATTTGGGCACCAGTTCAGTTGATAATCACTTAGTGGGGGTAGTAAATAGTTCAACTTCGTAATCTATCAAACAAATTTCACTAGCCATATATCAATTGCTAATAGTGATCGATTTTCGTGGGGCAACCAGTAATAATAGTTTAGGCGTCCTTTGGACGACTAAAACCAACCACTTGATAATTATATGGTTTCTTTATATTTCTTAGTTTGAAGAATCTGTGTTTCGTTGCTGTGAATTTTGCTCCAAATTGAGATCACCTGTAAGTGTCTATCAATCTATTTAACGTCCGCGGTTTTCCCCTCTTTCAGATTGAATAAACATTGATATCAAATTTTTATTTGCTTGTATCATTTAGGAAATCAATTAAAGTTTTATTTCATTAGCTGTTAGCAGCAAAATCTTTGTCTTTCTCAACAAATAAACCCGACTTAAACGGCAAGTCCAATTGAAATATCGTCAGTGCAAAACCATTTATTTTCACTTTAAATTGCCACGAAAACAAAGCCAAAAAAATACTCATCCTTTCTTAAACGGTATAAAATGAAGAAAGCTGCACTTGAATGTAGCACGGCTTGATTTTAAAATCATATTTAACTTCTAAACTCCTTTGGCTTTTCTGTAAAGCTCATTTTTTTAGGACGACCTCAACTTCTGAGGGACGACAAAAAAATAATTGCTGGTTCCCCATGTACAACAAAAATTTTTCCTTAAAATCGAGCACTGGCTAGTGTTATGTACAAAATGTATCTCTTATCTTTTTATAGATTATTCTACTTTCTACTGGTTGTTGCTTTTCTTAAAATTTTAGTCATATTTTTAAGACGTACGAGCGAGTTGCAATAAACGTACAAAAAGCACCTTTCAAATGCTGTCTCCCAATTGAACGGATTAAAAGAGCTAAGAGACGCCTCGAGAGGCCTGTGATTGGTGAGCAGATGCTGCATGAGGCGTAGCAGAGCCACTCTAACTTCATAGTGAGATGAGGCAGCGGTAAGACATTCTAGCTGACGTGGGATTGAAAACCGCAAGTCACTTGTACGCAGCACTTCACCATCTGACATTGTCCACTGTAATTCGTTAGCAAATCTAGGTGGGGCATAAAACAGAAACAAACAAACAGTAAGTGGATTGGAAACACATGTACACATTAAAAAGACGGGAAATAAATAAACTTACAAGCAAATATATACGCATAAGCTGTGTTTCTTCCTAACATATGTGCTCAAAATAAGCCTTTATGTGTTCATCTAAATTCCTTTTAGACCAAAATCTTATGCAATCTTGGCAGATTCTATATTCTATATTCCTGACAAAAAAAAATGTATACGTTCAGACATTTTGAGAAATCAGAAACTTTTAACCCCGGCGCCAGCCAAGTTATTCTAAAACAAAATCATCACTACTAACTTTGAACTACTTTTGTCCTGTTCTGTGCCACCACCCTGAATTCGGGCAAGGTTTTCAACACCTCCCTGCCAAGCTAGATTCCAGGCTACTCTCAGCATAGACACTGCAGGTTCACAAATTAAAGGATCGTTGTCTTTGGGAACAACCAGACGATATGGGTTGATGACATTGCTGTAGTGCGGATTAAATGGAAAACAAAACCTACAACAAATACAGGAATAAAACGAAAACTTGATTTCTTAAAGAAACAACACATCCCCTGACAAAACATTTTTTATTTCAATCCTGCAGAATTGTAGACTACCAGTGCCACTTTAAAAGCGTTGTAACTTTTATATCGTATTGAAAAAGAATTCGGCGATGCCATTCTTCGGATGTTCTAGGATCCACATCAAAGTGAACTCGCACCTGTTGCACCAGTTCTTACACAGTAAAACAAAAAGCCCAGAGGGATTTTTCAAGTACCAGTCCACCTACCAGAATTGGAATCTTATGCGTAATTATACATCTAAAGGCCCATGCAAACGGACGCAACAAGTGCCAGCATTATTGGGTCCAACAATGTTGGGAGTTGTTGGCCATTGTTGAGTGGTGCATGCAAACGAACGCAACAACTCCCCAACATTGTTGGCGATCGACTAGAGAAGCGATGCATTCTGGGACAGTAAGGCCTATGCAAATGGACGCAACAATTCCTAACATTATTGTGAGTTCCATGCAAATGGCGCAACATGTTGGCGTTACGCTTCGCCGGTCGCAGAACAAAAGAAATGTTGGCACTTGTTGCGCCAAAAGTTTGACCGGTTTCAAGCTACACACAACAACATCCAACAAGTCACAACAACTCGCAATAAGTGCCAACATGTCATGCAAACGGACGCAACATGTTGGGCCCAATAATGTTGCGTGTTTGAAAATACTGTTAAAATTGCAGTCAGGCGTATTAAAATTATAAAAATTATTAAATTGTTTGACACTGACTTAAAAATGTATAATGATCTTAAAAATCTCCAATGTTTCGGTAGTAACTGTAATTGGACATACTACGGACAAACCAACCGTACACTCACAAGGCGAGTAGGGGAACACAAACAGGCCATTGCCATTTTTAACCCCAATTCAAAGATCGCCCAGCACGCCCACAAACACGATCACGCCATTGATTTTAGCAATGCCAGAATTGTCACGAGTGAACCAGCCTACCATAACAGATTATTCCTAGAGGCGTGGTACTCGATTGGCGAAAACAATGCATGGAACGATCATTTAAACATTCCAAATGTTTACCATCCACTTTACATACAAAACAATGCCAACAAATAGTTTATATCTGCATACTTGTTATTTACATTCGAAGTTTTTTACGAGGACATTATCATTCACTCCCCGATGAAGGCAGACGTTACTACCGAAACGCTGGAGATTTTTAAGATTATTATACATTTTTAAGTCAGTGTCAAACAATTTAATAATTTTTATAATGTTGCGTGTTGTTGGCCAACAATGTTGCGTCCGTTTGCATGGGACTTAAGAGCTTTATAAACCAACCCTTTTTGTGGGTTATCAAACATCACATGATTGAAAAATGAGTGTAACCCCATTTTTTCTCAAAAGCTTCGTTCATTTTTCATTCCCATACACAGCTATGCAAAACTCCCCTAACACAGGCAAATCACAAACAAAAAGTTTTTGGAACAAGCGCCCAATTCAACCACATCCTCATTAACTGAAAAAAATTCCTAGACTTTTCAAGGATAAATGCAATTTAAAAACTTTTCAAGGACTCCTTCTAGAATTTATGGACTTTTCAAGGATCTAAATAAAAATTCAAGAACTTTTCAAGGATAAATGCAATTCAACTTGGACTTTTCAAGAACTCCTTTTAAAATTCAACGACCTTTCAAGACTGTGCGAACCCTGCAGTATGTACTCCGATAACATTTTACCTCTTAGCGAAAAGATCAGGCAAGCTAAAGGGTACATCAGAGGGCTCGTTTTTGACTGCGGTTGCTACTTCGTCGAACAAGAGGAACGCTAACAATGAACTTCCTTCATACTTGGCGCACTCAGTAGATGAGCTTAGGAATACACATCTAGAGATGACTGAATAGACGGACATTCGTTGTGCAAGCTTGTGTCTACATGTCCGATTATGTTCCACCAACAAGCGAAGTAATGTCAAGCAAGGTGCTATTAGTTCGGACTCCAAACAAGAACCATTCGTCCAAGGATACTGCTGAAGGATCTTTTTCAAGATTCCAAGCGCAATTTCGTCTGTGCCCTCGTTTAATAGCAGAGCGTGCCAGTTTGGATCTGTGAGAAATTTTAAAAGGAATTATAATACAGTTTTTACAAATTGACGGAAAGTATCTTACATTATAATACACAATTGACATTAAAGATGGAAATATGAAGAGACACTTAATGACAGGGACGAAAGAGCTTGCTTCATATTTCATACAGGAATACTTAAGGGTGGGGGAAGTTATTTATTGTAAACAAATAATATCATTTCACGTAACAGGTGCTAATGCAGAGCTTGAGCCTAACTTTTTACAACTCTGCAATCCGAGTATTGCTGAAATTTTACTCTTCCCGAGAAAATCTTAGTAAGTACTATTATAGTCTTCAGTAACCACACAAAAATGACATGGCCTTAAGTAAAACAAAGTTTAAAAAACATACAAATACTCAAACTAGGCACAAGGCCTTAATCCTTACACAACATGTTTGCTGCTTATATTACAGTAATTTCAAGCTACCTCAAAAAGAAGGCAATAAGAACATATCAATCTCAACAAAACAAAGATGACGCTAGAAGCAAGGCATTAGAAAAGGTTTAAATTAGTGGACCACTGAGATCCAAAAAAGATCAAGTAGAGAGTATATACCTTATGCATAAATGGCGGTGATTTTAATATTCTTTTGTTTACATTCAAATTACCCAACTAGCCTCGTTTGGGGTAACATATTCTTGTGAAAGTTTAACTCAAGAACGAGGCTAGTTGGGCTAATTTGAATGTAGACAAGAGAATATCAAAATCGTTGCAATTTATGCATAAGGTCTATTTCTGTTGCCTGTTTGTCATAATTTGCCTTCTTTCCATCATCTGGACTACATCCATTAAGCTCCAGCAACTGCAAGTGTAGGACTGCATGACTAGCTTTGAGGCCCTCTCGCCAGCGGGCCTATTTTACAGGTAATGGGTAACAGTTAACGGGTAACGGTTAGCGTGTAACAGCCTGAGTCGGGATTAGAGTTTTTAATATTCGTTAATTCTAAATATTCCACATTTATTTGAGCCCGGCAACTTTAAAAAAAATGTCACTGCTAGAAATTTCACACATGAAAGTACATTGTTTAAATGGCTAAATCAAAGGAAGAGAGAAGGCCTAATTCTTCATGAGCCACTCTCTTTGGCGAGAAAGGCTATATTGTTATCGTAAAAAAGTAGAAGGCGAACAGCTGGGCATGTAATCGTTGAAATTCAAAACCACAGGTACTCTCTCTGCTATCCTGTCAGCTTATTATTTCCTGGCATTGTTTTGAAAGAAGAGCGAAAAACTATTACCATGTAGAGTGGTGCCTAGGAATTTGCCAACCTCCTACCCAGGCTCTTTCCCGGGTATGAGGTAGGGAATTTGTCTGTAGGTAAACCCAAAACAAGATTTGCATAAAGTGATACTCCGTTGACACGCACAGTATTTTTTCTTCTATTACGATATGTTTTCTACTAATGATAGCGTTTGGTTTTATAACACTGTGATGTATAGAGAGGAACTTTGATCGTGTAAACAAAAAAACGCCTCTTTTCAATACGGAGCCTCATATGGCCGTGTCGTTTAAACGTTGTATTAACATTTTCCAACGTTGGTGAAATAAAATGCAATAAAACAAACCAAATAAAAACATCTTTTTACCTGTTACCCGTTAGCTGTTACCTGTCAGTTGTTACCCATTACCTATTACCCATTAGCTGTTACATTAGCCGTTAGCTGTTAGTCGTTACCTATTACCCATTAGCTGTCAGCTGTAACCCATTACCTGTTACCCATTACATGTTAACCGATACCTGTTACCCATTACCTGTTACCTATTAACCTGTTATCCCTTACCTGTTACCCATTACCTGTTACCCATTACCTGTTACCTATTACCTGTTACCCCTTACTTGTTACCCCTTACCTGTTACCCCTTACCAATTACCTGTTAGCTGTTACTTGTTACTCATTACTTGTTACCCGTTACCAATTACCCACTACCCATTAACTGTCACCAATTACCTGTTACCCGTTACCAATTACCTGTTAACTGTTACCCGTTACTTGTTACCCGTTACCAATTACCCACTACCCATTACCTGTTACCCAATATCGGTTACCTTCTACCTGTAAAAGAGACCCACTGGCCATCTCACTGAAAAGAATCATGTGGGATAACTTGCTATCCGATAATCGATGCAATTGTCCCAACCATCTAGCACAACTAAAAATATGGATGATGTTTTGCAAAACCTCGAAAACATATGGTGGTTCATGTAGAGTATCCTGCACAGTTTAGTACTGATAATAAACATGTACTGAATTTAGTTACTTTAGAGACTTGGCCTCTTAGTTTTTGCCAAGCATAAACTAAACTCTGTATCTACGGAGACACCAAAATGTCAGTTTTATGCATTCGTATTGGCAACGCTTTGCTTCAGAAGAACGTTTTTGATCAACATGACGCCCGTAAAGCAAAAACAATTGCGAAGAATTAGATAATGTACACATACTTTACTTAGGCAGAGCTACAATTAGGCCGCGTAACGTTTGTACAGACAAGCAGACGAATTATGGAGCAGCGGAATCTATTTTATCTTATTAAAAAATCTATCTTTAATTACTTGGAATCGAAAAGCTCATGGTCAAAAAATTTAAAATGAAATTTGGTTTTTCTTTAGTGTTATAAGCCAGACAAGTTACCTTGTAGTATAATGGCTAACTGCTCGGCTGAAGACTTCCTGAGCTTGCAATCTGTTGTTGGATCGTTGAAGATAGAGTACAACTTCAATACCTGACCGATAGAATAGGCAAACATCAATCATGAAGCGAAGGATTTGATAGCAGATCACCCAGAAACCCCTTATCAGGCAATTGGGCAGCTGGGAATACCTTTAACTGAATTTGCATGGCTATATGGTATTAGCTTGTGGAGAATTAAGAGGTCTGTGAGCTTGGAACTTATAACGCGTATCAGCCATACATGGGCCAAAATTTCTTACTGAATTTGAATACACCGCCTCAACTTTCTGATACACATTTCTCATTTTAGTACTTTAGCATAACTAATTAAAGAAAAGGGCACTACCGTATATATTGGAATAACAATTAAGCTCACCTCACTTTTTTCAAACCGTGAATGTGATACAGGCATATGGCTGTTAGCTGAGCAGGTCCCCTGGTTCACAATAAACAGATCATGTACATCATCCGGCAGTGTACTGGAGAACAATCTACATTGTCCAACATCGTCTTTTTCTATGGTCAGAAACCACGTGACAGTGGCAAGACCTCTGATACGGAACTGTACATCTTTCACAAACATCATTCGAAGGGCAACTCGAAATCGTTCCACCGATGGTAAAGTTACTAAATCACCATCAGCAGTAACAGTGCCTTCAGCGGGTCCACCTGCTTCCATCAGTTCTAGAATACATTGGTCTAGAGTTGGATCGGTTCCAGTGAAGGCTTGAAGAAAGGGCAAGGAAGGGATGATTGCTTGAATCAGCTGCTTCCACAATCGAGAAATGATGCTCATTCTGCTTAGTAGGAGCGTTGTCAGCACATCTAAAGCTAGTTCTTCTACCTAAAGGTAATTATCAAATACTATTTAATAGTCTGGGTTGTTACAGATTTAAGGTATTAGCCTAGTCAGAATTTGAGAAAAAATGGTCAAAAATAAAAGCAAATTAATCACATCACATTAAAGGAATTAAATTGAAACTTCTCATGGTAAAAAGACGGTGAATAAAGTTTCATAAAATATTGATATTGATGTGTAATTCGACACCCCTGGTTTCAAATTACAGTCAAACTGTTGGGTCACAAAATACAGTTTATTTCGATTTTCTCCGCTATATTACTCTTGAAGTAAACAATTTTGTTGCAGATTTAATCCACCCAATCTGACTCAAAAATACACCAGAGGCTGGATCTATAGGAATGGAGCGATAATTCTTCAAAAGCAATAATAATAACAACAACAATAACAATAACAATAACGGTTTTATTAGCATTCCACATGGTGGCTCTCCTATGCTAAACTAACCTATACCACAGTCAACTACAATTAACTGGGAGTCGATTTTAACTGAGGGAGGAAAACCGGAATACCCAGATTGAACATGTTACATAACTATTGTACAATATGTTACCTACATCTAAGTAAAAACCCACTAAAGAAGGGTCAGGATTCGTATAACAGGAAATTATCAGAGACAATACCAGTAGTTGCCCTCATGGGAAATTTATAGAGTTGCAATATTTGGAAGATTCAGAGTATCTTTGCTTTAAATTATTCTTTCGATGCTTTATGTAAGGTATATGTCTAGTGAAATATTTGAAAAAATAAAGCCACAGATACTCCAATGATATTTAGGATATCTCAAATAAAACATCGTATGTATAAAAGTCACGTTATCGATAAATAATACCGATATGTGGATAATAAGTTTCTTATTGACATCTTTATATTCAATCTTTTGTACAGCAACCTTGATGTTGATTTCATTTACAGCACACTGACCTTTTCATCACTGTCGTGTAATCCATAAGCACAGATCTGATACACAATCGTTGGTTCAAGGAGAAACACCATTCCTTCACTCGCAGTAGACATTGGATGTGTCACATGACTAACCTTTAGCGCAGTCTTTGTAATTCGTAAGCATACCCTAAACACATTGAAAAGTATTCCGGACCAATTAATGTCATTAATACTAAATATTTAGCGTCTGCACTAATTTGAGCTTTTAAAAGATGTATTGAAAACCAAGGTTCGAAATTAGCGGTAGTCTGCACACTAGTAAAAGTTATGGCGGACTAGTAAACTTGTCTTCAAACTAGTCAGAGTGTCTAGTAAAATATTGTCATTTTGAGTTGTTTTTCCTCGCATTCCAAATCATGTCATTTCATCACAAATTTATGTAAAGTAAAAAAAACTGGGAGGACTAGTGAACCTAAGTGATTACTAGTGCGAATGTCTAGTGAAAAAAAAATTTCCAATCTCTGAAAACATACACTATTACACCCATATATCATTTATCTTTAGGGAACCTATAGTAAGGAAATTTGAATTCTGTTTTAGACCCTCCTTAGATTTGCTAGATTTTATTTTAGGTTTTTATCTTCAATGTAATGAATTTGAAATTTGATTAAAGTAAATTAAAAATATTGCAAAAAGTAAATATCCTTTCAGCCAGTCATGCACATTAGTTGTTCAGAGCAATTGTTTTCTTTCATGTTTTCTGATCAAAGATTTAGCCTCAACCAAGCGGGACAGTGTTTAATCCACAAGAGTAAAGTTAGAAAAGTGGCGAATTTCAAGTCAAAAATAGAGCGGAGAAACCACAAAGGCTAATTTGCTATAGAAAGTTAAACTGAAAGAAACTAAAATATGCATAATTAATGTCATGTGACACTATTCTTCCTAGTTTCTGATTTTTAGAGCAAAGTGTATTATACGGTACAATACAAAAAATCTTGGATTCAATGTTACTGTTTTCAATGGCACTTTCAATGTTATATTACCAATCGTTACTGGTTCATATCCCTTTACAATCCTGAAAATCATTTCTGAATTCTCTTTCGCCAATGTTTAAGTTGCGTATATTAATGCAGAGTCACTCCATAACTTCATTTGTTATAACCGTGGTACAAACCAGTTCATTGATCAAATGTTGCAAAACTTACATTCGAGAGAGGTTACCCCCCAAATCGATAAAACTATAAAGTTGTCAGACAGAGAAATACACAAAGAAGCCACATTACTAGGCAGACAGCTAGCTGGACAGGCAGACTGGTTACCTGTAAGCCTGTTGACGGATAAAAGCAATGGGAAAAGCCAACAATTTAAGTACTATCTCTGAACAACTTCTGATATGAACCGGGTTAGTGAGTCCCTGCTTCATTGCACTGCTACACAGGCTGACTGCCTCGGGTACAAAGTCTTGATGACGATGATACTGCAGGCTGGGAATGGAGTTTTCAGCCAGTTCAAACATATTACTCAATGAATGTCCGCCCTGAAAGCGGGAATAACTCTTATTGGTTATATTACATATAATGCTCACCTGCTGGTAAACACATTTATTCTCTGTCCCAAAAACACAAAAAAGAAATTACTCGCGTAAATTAGGAGTTTTAATTGTTTTAGTTTGGTATTAATTTTCTTATAAAGTTAAGTTGATCTCATTAGAATATGCATATAAGTGAACTCCCGTACACAATATATATGCGTTATTGAACAAGCGTGAGGTCAAGTTGGATGGATATTGGCCAAGTTCTTTTCTTACGTTATTATGGACCGAGACGAATTATATGGCCAGCCCAAAGAATTTCACTTTACTACTGAAAATCCCCAAGCGGGCATGATGGGCCTATCAGAATACAGAATTCGTTTCATCTTGTCCGCTCACCGAGCCTGCCATATAATAAGATAAAATACTACACAAGTGATCCCAATCAGGTTTTCAGAACCAGTACAGAAGTGATACAGGATGAGTGGCTTGTATCACCTATAAACTAGTGCTGAAAAGTGCTGATTTGGAGCACCTGTAAGTACGTTATGGTACTGTATGGTTTATTAAAACACATAATATAAAACACGCATTTATTCAACGTTTTAGAAAATCAACACAAGGTTATGTATTATAAATTTTCATCGCCGTAGGATGTTTAAAGAAAGATGACGTTTCAAGCGTTAGCCCTTCGTCGGAGGACCATTCTTATGGCCCAAGCACGAAGCGCGCGGGCCATGATGAAAAAAACTCGGGTCCGTAACTTACGGTACCGATTAAGTAACGAGGTTTATAAGATGTTTATTATATGGCCATTCCTTTTTTTTTTTGTACCATGCATAGAACGAATTGACATTTTAACAGACGTCCAAAACCAAGTGTTTTTATTGGCTCACGTAACAATACTACAAAAATCTGCACATGCGAACAACAATCATAAAACTAATAAGCTAAAAGCAAAAACTGGATCAACATTTGAAATATCAAATCTGTGGTCTATTCGAGACAGGTTTCACACATGAATTTATGTTGAAGACACAGTTGTTTAACGAGCCGATACTAGCACGAGAGAACAAACTTTGGCTTGGAAAGACATCAGAAACGGAGTTATGAAATGTTTTCGATTGGCTGCGGCTGCAATTTGCTGACTGACTGCAACGAGATTGTAAAAAGCTGTCTCCGTTTGCTTCGTTTCGTATCTGTAGAGGTACCTCGGGCATAGATCTTTGATGGTGAAGTGATGCCGACTTGTACAGAGTTCAAACGTTGCAAGCTTTTATGGCCCGTCAGTTGACAAACAAAGTTTTCTGGTGTCCCAACATCGAGTAGGCTACTTCTGTGGTGGAAGGCCAGCCCTTTGAGCTGCTTCTGGGGGTCCCAATGGAGTTCTTCCTAAGCGGTGCGTTCTTGTACTAAACATTGTTTTTCTGCCAATTTTGGTTGACGGACAGTCGGTCGAAGGTCTTGTAAAACATCATCAGGCACCTAGTTGTGTCAGTGACAGAAATTTTGGCTCAAACTTACGACGGTGACCTCCTTCTTGTCCTTGAGGAGTCTTACTTCCTCACTCGGCACTCCAGACTAAAAATACACGTCCGCTTTAGGAATCAACTCGAAGTTTCAAATCTCCCCAGCACAGCTTTCGTCTTTCATCTCTAGCACGGAAACCGAAGTTCATTGATAAATACCACCAAAGTGTACGTTCTTAAGTGAGTGGGCCTTTGTCACCAAATTCACCTGACTCGAACAGCTGTGCGTCTTCTTAGTCGGTTAATTCCGAGTCGCATTGGGCTTGTTACCTTTTACAAGGTTTTGTTTCTCTTGAGCGGGAAAATTCGTCATCCTTTAGGATGTTTAAAGGAAGTTTCTTTTCGCCAAGGTGTCGTTCAGTTGTATACTTTTCTAGAAGCTGCTTAAGCTGTCTGGCTCATACTCTCCGCCGTCTTTTTTGCGGATGTCATGGAAGAAGAGACAGAGATGTTAGTCAAGCTCCTGGGCAGGTATAGTGGTAACACCAAAATTTCCGCTTATTTTCTCGTTGCAGAATTTTTTCCAATCATTTGGTGTCTTAATGACTGGTTTTTTTTTATTTTCATTCAAAATGAATCCGGCAATTTCTTGACTTGAGGACGAAGTTGAATCTTCTTTCTCGGCATTTACTTCGCCGTCTACTTTGGGACTGAATTTAAACACAATTTCGAAGTTTGGCATTTCTTCTGCATCGATGACTGACAAATCAGAGCTCGCGAAATTACTCAGCCATATAATAACAATAATAATAATAATAACAATAAAAAAATGATGCACGCCAAAAACAAGTAGTTCTGATAACCTCTAATGAAGGTAACTGAGCTACAAGCATTTAAAAAGTGCTTAAGGAAGTAACGAGAAAATCTCACCTTGTTTTTTGAAGCTTTGAGAAAGCGGCAAGTGGAGACTAATGACTGTGATACGTTGGTTGCATTCTGATAAATTGAATATGAGTTACGGTCCAAGAGCTCCAGATACTTCAGCAAAATTGCGCGGATGGAAGGATGTGTCTGGGCCATCAATTCATCCATTACTAACAACCACATAACTGTCACCAACTCGGACGGGATTATTTGACCTGCCTTTAGAAGTAAAATTCAAATCTCTTTTAAATAACAGTAGAAATCAAAACAGGTAAGGGCAAAAAAAATTCTAATCATGTAATCAAATCATAAGAAAAATTAACCCGAAAAATTTCATGATGTTTGTGGTATTCAGTATACGAACAACGCACAAAACACAGTAAT
>JAOEJH020195383.1:0-13974 GCA_025448215.2 Palythoa grandis
GCAAAAACACATAAAGAAAATTGAAAGAAAATATCTCTACTAAGTTTGGGAGAAAAAGTATAACCCAATTAATATGTTTCATTAAAATTGAATATTGCTCGTATTTGATATAAAAGATTAAAGATGCAGTATTCTATTTTGCATTATCAAAACCTGAAATGTTCCACACTTTTTGATTCTCTTTTTAAAAACTTGTTTGTATAAACAATAATTAATGAACCAAGAAAACCTTAAGCAGTCAAAGCTTTCATACTATTAGTACGACTCAATAACTAAAGTATAAATTATTGCTGTTTCGTTTTTAGCTCACTTAAATTTCTAGAAGTCCGAAGTTTCAGCACACATTAGTTTCGCTTTTGAAAACACAAAGAGATTTGAGAGTTCAGAGCGCAAACAGATACTTCCATAATCATGAAGTTTATCCTTATTGGCATTTTCATAGTCGTTTGTAATAGCTGTGAATTTAAAAACTTTAAACGTACTCCTCCCGTTTTGAGAATTAAGTGAAACTTGTTTGATTTTACTGGAAAAAAACTCCGCGTTCTTTCCCTTAAGAAGAATCGAGGCAAAGTGTGATATAGCTTACCTTGAAACGCTAACCATCTTTTATCACGGTGGGATTGCTGAGCAGCATGGCATATCTGAGCTTCTGGACTTGCGATTGGTACAGTGTAGTGCGAAATATCTCTCATATTCCCTTCTATCATGGCTGGCAATGTCATTTCGGATTTGCTTTCTGTAAGGCCGTTAGCCATGATATTTGTGATGTCGTTCGTCTGGAGTCGTTGGTTTTCGCGGTGCTCAAAATCATCTCCCGTCCACATACAGTCATTTATCAACGTCGAGCTTGAAGCTGTAAGTCTCACCATCTCTTCATCGGACAAAACCAACGGCTGGATATCCGAAAATAGGTCCTCTGGTGGATCGTCTGGTACAACTTGAAGGCTGTTAGACCTTGCTGCGACATTTGGCTGCACTAGACTTCGTTTGCAGCTTACAGGGCCGAAGTAGCTTTCAGGCGAGTACGGCGGAGTCGGAAGGAATGTTAACTTTTTTAAGAAATCAGCATCGGCTATCACCTGAGAGTTGTACATTTCTTCACTCAAGTTTTCCACCGACATCTCGCTGTGTCTCCTCTCCAGATGGGCAAATTCCCTGATGCCTTCGTCATAAAACATCTTGTAACAGGATCTGCCAGTAGAACATACAATTCAAAACTTAGCAAAGATACTGGGTACTGACGCAGCTGACTTCAAAATGTTTGATTGCTGAAGTGTATCAAAGATCACGGTGCTGATACGGAATGGTAGGGTGAAATAGTTAAAAAGCCTTACCAAAAAATGTTAAACGATTTTTCTGTTGAGTACTATCCTGCGTTCACACACAGAAAAACGTTTTGATCTGCAAGCGATAGTGATGTCGCCGTACGACAGTCGCTGACTGAAATGAATGAATGAACCTCAAAATGAATGAATTTGCTTTGACACAAAGAAGATAATTTGCATATTCTTTGCAAATATAATTGTGTAGCGCGTGACAAGTGGACGATGTGATTTTTAACCTAAGTTGGTCAGTTGTAGTAAATGAACTCGGCAAGACGTAAAAATGCTCAAGTTTTGATTTGAAGCGCTACGTTGGTTTCAACCAAAATAATGCTGTTTGGTGTCTGTTACGGTTGCTTGAACCGAAATTTGAAAAAATCGCACACACTTGAATATTCATTATTTGAAAGCGCAAAAGACCAGTTTAAATAACTTTGTACCTGTCTTTCTATTGTGCCTTTTTTGTAAAATAAACTATTGTGAAACAAGTCACAACTTAATCTGTAAGAAGGTTTTCATTTAAAAGGTTTCTTGCAACTATTTAACCTCACTTGATTGTGAAATTATAATCACAGCGTCTTAGAGTTAGAACGTGGCCTGTTTGTTGAAATGAAGTTTGAATGTGGAGGAATTTGATTTCGTTTTGATACCTGTTGAGAGACACAAGTCAAAACGGGTTTCTATAAACTTCTTCAAACAGCTGCTAATTGCCAAACTTTGTATCTTCTGTTGTCGATTTGTTCGAAAGAATAACTACGCCTCACAAAATGCTTTGGCTGTAATAGACGCAGGTAGCCCAGCAACAGTTATGGCGGGATATCTGCGCATTACAGCGCAGTATTGCCCAGTTCGGCGGCAACTTGAAGTAAAACAATGCTAGTGCCAAACTTTACCAAAACATTCAGAGAAATATGAGTTACTCCAGCTTTTCAACTCTGGAAAAAGCTGCTATCAACTTTGTGAAAGTGCTCTGGGCCGCGTCCGTCAAAAGGCCAACCTATTTAATAAATTAAATTTTTGTTTTCTCCTAACCAGAATTATTTTGAAATTAATACTTACATTGGACTCGTTGCAAGCATAATGAAGGAAAACTTATGAATATCTGGCGATAATCAGGGTACGTAGCGTAAGATAGCACTGTAGACTGTGGTGAAACTGCTTAATTGCCGCGCAACTTCAATAGCAATGCACACAAAACTCTTTATTGCTTGCATATGAATAGGATTAAGCAGGACCTGGGACGACATAATTTGCTTTCAAAATCACCAGACACACCCATTTTAAAACCAAGGCGTCAAAACCACTTCAACACGAAATTTCAACAGGAAACGGTGTTCGTTCGACTTAAGCCGAGTTTTTTTTTGAGGGGGCGTGAATAAAGATATATATAAATATATATGTATGAAAATCTTTTTTAGTTTGCTCAGTTCTACAAAATCTGGCTTCACCTATATTCCTGGATGGGGTACCAGATGCAACTATGCAAAACAGGTTTCATTTTTCAAAGTTGGTCTTCCTTGCATGAATGGTAGCACTACAGATAAATTCCAGAGTAGGCTAGTATACCATAAATATGTGGTAAATATGTCTTGATGCTCAATATCCTGGATTTAAGTGGCATTCGTGTGCCTTTGACATACAGGCGCGTGCCGAGATAATTACGCGCTTAATGATCGAGGAATTAGCGATACGAAAGTGTATGGGCACGCGTAGATTTTTATTGCCTTAATGCCTAACATCTCTACTTAAACACTCGGCTTTCCGGCTTAGCACCAGTATATCGCTGCAAAAACGCTACTAGCCTTTTAAACCTATTTCATTTGCTACTGACTGAGTGGATTTTTCTTATTCTTAATTTCGGGGTCTTGGAAGTGATGGAACTCAAGCGCCAAAGATCACCTACTGATAAACTGATTTGCACAACAAACGCAATGAGTAGCGGACCTCAAAAGGTCGCCTCTCTCTCTCTGGGGCTTTTGTCTCAGTAAGGATGCAAGATCAATTATCAAATTCCGAGTTTACACTCCAGCTCTTGCAAATTTCTTTAAGAGCCAAGAACAATCGCAAACACAAAATCCTGGCAAGCTGCTGTTTAAATGTAGAGTCTCCCTTGGGGATTTCGAAGTTAGATCATTGCACAATCGCTTTTGTTAGGAATAGATATGGCGTACTCCTAGCCACGCGCCACGCCGGATGCCATCAATCAAGGGAGCTATTATAATGTAAATCGTAAGATATTTCATGGTTTAAGCTTGGTAAACAGGGACAATGCGACTAGGAGCGCATAAACTAGCTTGACATGGCCAATGATCTGTAAAACGGTTACACTTTTAACTCCACCTGGTTGATAGTTTAAGTTTTCACATCATTTTGCTAGCGAGCTGTTTTCTGCACAGTATAACAACGTTAGCAATAGTTGGTGTGATAATTTTTTTAATCAGCCGAGTAACAGAATGAGATGTACTTTAAATACCCACGTCCGAGTTTGCAGTATTTATCTATACTCTTCTTAATTTTAAAGTTTTTAATTATTTTTTATTGATGGTAAGTTTATAAATCCTTGTAAGACACGATCAGCTATCATTTTGAAGTTCAAAACACCGCAACTATCAGAAACGAATAAAAAAAAAGGAAAGAACTCTTAAAACTTTTTTCGTTTACAGGAAATTAAAATTTGTTCATCGTGCGACTTTAACAGATGACCCCAACGATTACTATACTTGCAGCTGAGTTTATAAACACGGGCTACTTCCGTTCATAATTAAATACACGAAATAATAATCTCGAAGTTATCTTATTTACAATAAATTTAGTTATGTGCAGCTGGGACGAACAAGCTAAAGGAATTCGATTACTTTGGCGCTAAAACTGATAGACTGATCTCCCGTGATTTTCCATGTGTTATTTCATAACAATGTCTTCGATACAGGTACGAAAACAACAATGAATAGTGCCATAATTCCTTAACTCATTAAGGCTGAACTGTCGTGATAACAAATATATATCAAATATACTTGAAATTACAGTTCAATTTGGAAAAGTATCTTCGAGGTTGCGACTGTTAAATTTAAAACCGCAAATATGTCACGACTTTCCGATGCCATTAACGCGATGGCAAGCCCGAATTGAAATCTCGTAATACAATAACGCGAAGATCGAGTTCCGATTAAGTTAAGGCCGTATAAAGAAACGCTATGCCTATTGGCTGTTTAAGTTTTGTTATTAGATTTAAAGCAGACACTAAAGAGTGAAAACGGCGTTCTGTAAATCTTAAAATAAAAAGTAATTTACGCAACAAGCAGTCATTCAGTGTTGGAAAGGACAGCTGCAACGAACAATGGGTCTATTTTGGTTCTATACAATCGACACCTGGCCTTCAATTTTAAGTATTTGCATAACAATTCTATGACCACCTTTTTACTCGCTGTAAATATGTGCAAACAAACTGAGTGCGCCCGGAATCCAAGTGTATTTACAGCGCGTGTTGAAGTGTGCGATTTGCGAGGTGCTAATTCTCAGAAAATACTTCATCCCTTGGTCTCTCTTCTCTGGACGCGATGCAAATCATTACTTTTAACACCTCGTTATCGCGTCCTTTTAGAAGGTATAATTGAGTTATAACTCAACGATGATACGCAGACATCGAAATTGTCATGATACAAGCTAAAATGACAACTCCATTGTCGTGAAACTTTAAGATGTTTTAAAAACTTTTCAAAGTTTTGAAGCAGTTTCGAATTGTTTTTGCCGTTCTGCTTTAAATCGCTTCTCCTTGCTCAATGAAAGATAATCAAATTCGTGTGAAAAATCGATCACAATGTCTAAAGAAGATAATTGTGACAATGCGGGATAAATCAAGTTTTAAATTGTAATTTCTTATCACGGCGTCTGTCTTGATATTGAATTTCTATAAAAAAAACCCCGTAGTCTCGGTTAATTGCGTGCTCAGCCGTTTCTTGTTTAACAGCCATTAACTTAAGTTGATGTAACCATTTGAAATTATTAAAATTAGAAGCTATAAATTTTAAATCGATGTTATAAACAAAACAACTAATCTTGGCATTTGATAATCAGTAAAAAATTTTAAGGAGAGGCAAACAATTTTCAATTTCGCAGCGGGACATCAGTTTTAACTTTGCGCCTAACGGCAGGCTTAAGCGTTCGCTCCAAAACTCACTTTTTGCCTTTTCGAAAAGAAGATTATCTGAGTTTCTTAACTTTGAAAACGGTATTAAATTCCGTTTTCCCATCAAACAAAGGCCAAATAGGCCGGTTATTAAATGACGAGATCACAGACTCTGCAAAAGTTGACATTTGCTACAAAAGGCGAACAAACAATTATTTAACTAAATGGTAATTTATGCTGTTGTGTCTATTCTTGTATAAACATGCAAATTTTCTTTTCATTCATTTCAGCAAAGGTAGATTTCAATGGATAAAGCAAAGTCCTATCTAGAACAAAGAAAAAATACAAGCACAGTCTTAACACGAAGGGAACTTTAAAGCTTTCGTTTTCATATCTTTAACTGAGTCAACTTGGGATTTAAATGTGATTTTAATTTTGTAAATTTCGCGGTGAATTTTTTTACAAAGTGTGCTCTGAATAAGGGAAATATTAACATATAAAAATCTATTGCGACATATTCATTCATTCTTTGATTCAGGACTATGTGAATGCAGTGTTAATGAAAAGCGTTCTACGCTAGGTATACAATATTTGAAGTTTCTTGTGAAATTATCTGTACATTTCCAGACCTAGGTCAATTCTATCTCGAATTTCGGCGATCAGTTATTTTTCAAAAAGTGTCGCTGTGTGTTACAGCATACAACTCAAATTTAAATTAAAACTGTACCTACATGATCTTGCTAAGTATGTGTACAAAGAGTCAAGAAGACTCGAAGAAAAATGTCCGTCTTTCTATCTAACAATTTTTAAGTTCAAACTAATCGCCTTTAACAGCTCATTAAATACAATTCAACGTGAAGCTTGGTTTAATTCTAATAAACGTTTCAACAAATTCGAATTAAGTTTCTTTTGTTGTTCCAGCTCTGAAAGTAACTTTTTCTCTTGTTCTTTTACGCGTAAAATATGTTCCCACGATTTTCTTAGAATGGACACTTTTGGGGCTCTTTCATTGTCCTTAAGTTCGGGAACAGAGTCCCTGAGCCGCTGGAATTTCAGTTTTAAATCATTCCTGCGCTTTCTTTCGAGTACATTGTGAGATGCACGAGTGAAATCCGAATCGTTTTCAGACTCGTCGCTTTCACCACCGGACGAATTATTATTTCCAGTTTTTGTTTCTTTACAGCGTTGTCGCAAAGGTAAGCCAGCTTCCTCACTGTAGGATTTTCTTCGTCTTTTCACTCGGATTTTTCCTGTGAAAGGAGTTTTTTCATCCTCGCCTTCCTCCGCACCAGAGATGTCGGGAGAGGTGATTGGAAGATCGTTTTGTTCGTCTGTGGGTGGTATTTTCTCCTTTGATTCATTGGTTCTCTTTGCTGGAGGTTCCCGCTTGACTGCTTTCTCTATAGTAACAACATCTACCTCCACTTCCTCTTCTGCAAGCGGGAAAAAATTAAATCAAGTTAAGACACGTGTTCGTGAGATGAGGGCAAAAATGGTTACAATCGTAGGAGGAATTGTAATAAAACGTAAACGCGTATTCGAGTAAAAATTTCTACGCTACACGTTTGAGATCACTGAGTCAAATGTGTGCTATAAATACTACAAATTCCGGTTTCTTAGAAATTACTCTAATCAGAATCATGTCTTACCGGAATCCGAATGTTCAATTCCTGGTTGTAAGCTACCCCTTTCTTCTGGTTCACCATTTAAGGGAAATGGGAAGATTTCGGACGGATCCACGCTTAAAATCCGTGAGTTTAAATCTCCTAGCGGCGGAGTCTGGCACAACAACCGCACTCTATCAAGTTGACTCGGAACTCGCTGCTTCTCGGAATTGCACTTCTCAAAGCTGCTTCCACTCCACATGCAATCTTTGATGAGAATGTCTTTGAGTTCTTCATCTTGTGGGTATATCGAGGTCTCTTCACAGACGACTGGTTCATCATCTAGTCCTTGAGCGCAGAATGGCTGTTCGCGATCGGTAAAATCAGAAACAGGTGAAGATAAAGGCGAACAGGCCGGAGTTATGGGTGGCGTTGGAGGTAGCGAAAATCCTTTCCACATGTGGTCGTCGGAACTTTTGCACATTTCCTCATCGCTCGAACACTCTTCGGAAAAACTTCTGAAAAGCGATGGTTGAAAAGTATCAAACTCTGGACCGAGAGCATCCAACATGTTAATCTCTGGGGTCATCCTGAAAACAGAAGAAGACCATGAAATTTTTACTACAGGCATTCATTGAGTTATAAAAACAAAACTTGCTTTGGCTAAATAAAACGACTGCATTAAAACAATCAATAGATTGATCTTTAACTATCCACACACCTCTGTCAAGAAAAATGACTCTAGTAGCGATTAATGGGTCCTGTTACACCACCGGCCAGGAACCTTTAAAGGCGCTGGCAAGAGAAGTTAACACTATCGCGTCGTGAGTGAGAGTGTGAAAGGTTGACAAACTCGCCGATTGAAATCCCATTCATACGCCAGAACAATGCCTAGTCTCCACCTACGCGACATGCTTGAGTGGCAGCATAAAACTAACAGAATTAAATTAAACTTTGATTCTAATTTTTTTCCCGTTTCTGTGAAATCTGCCTATTCGCAAAAATTAAAACAACAACGACGACGACAACACGGAAGTCGAGGTAAATTATAAAATTATTACACCCAACTTGATATGTGACACCACTGTAACAACTTATTACAAGTTTTGAAAATGGTAAAATAATTTTAAAGGAGTTGCATAAATATTCATAAATTTTAGTGTTTGGCTGTTTTATGACACTGACCAAACAATAAACTAATCCTTTCAGGCAGCTGCGATTTTTGAGCCGGCACGCAAAGGTCGATGGGAAGCGTGCATTTAAATGCACTCCGATAAGAATTGTCATTGCAAAACAAAGCCGGTAGTGCAAATTTTGAAAGGGTCAGTCTTTCATTCAATTGACCACCTGTTCTACACCATCTGTCAGCCTTAGCATTTGTCATAATTTTAGCCGGCTTATTGAGTATCAACTCCAGGGCCTATATACTTCTTCCAACGACGCCGCCTCAAGAATCGGACTGGGATTCGAAAATACGCACTTTTCAAAACCCTCCAAGTGATGAAACTCTTAATGTGAACAATATCCATGAACAGAAATAACAAAATTTCAAATCTCATTCACACAAAACAATTAACCTCAAAATGATACTACTCCACAAAGTACCTAAGTCGAAACGACGAATCACAATACTTTAAAAGAGAAGTCAGATTAATCTTAGCAATTCTTTCTTCTTTGTACAAAGTGGCTCGATGCTTCTTAGCGCTGTCAAATGAACAACAAGTAAAATCGTTCAAGTTCGTCATTACAAAAAAAACGCCAAAGTGCGAAGTAATCACCACGGATAAATATTATTGTTTATATACACCTGTGGTGTAATCGCTTTCGCTGTTGGTCGGTTAAGGCATTGTATCGCCCTAACAGCTGTGTGTTATGGACGTATTTTAAAGCATCCGCTGTAAATACCAGGACATAACTTTTAGATTGATTTTACAATTTTTTTTAACAAATTTAACACTTCAGTTAAAACAATAGGCTACATAAAACTGTATTGTATGTTTGCTAAGGTGTGATCAAGGCTGGCGGTAATTTCACAATTGAGTAAACACGAAGCTCGGAAAAGTCATAAATCGTAAGGGCTGTATTCACACCGAATCTCCCCTGAAGCAAAACGCGGTCTAAATTCAATTATTCTCACCTGGAAAAAATGCAAATTTTTAAAATGACTAGCGCGCAACAAAATTTTATTTAAATCTTCAATGCGTAACCGTCGAATCGAACCCAAACTCGAAAATTTAAATTATTTTTTTTCGAATCAAACCACTTGCCCGTAGACATAACGCACCTCTATGCTCATTCAATGTAAAATTGATTCGTATAAATACACATTTCTAACTTAAATTGATTCGTCAAACCAACAATATTGGCAATAATGAGATTTTACCGATATTCATTTAAAAAGTAAACAAATGAACGGCTTTAGGACTGGACTAGATGTACTCGTTTGTATACATGTCATTTGAAAACGCGACGTTTGTTTAAACACATCAGTAAAACTTATAATTGTTCAGTTCAACGTAACTGGATTAAGTTAAACAAGTCAATTTCTACCACAAATAGGGCGAAAACTTCATCAGCTCAAATTTTTAAGTTTGCATCTTCAGTTCCAAACACCAGGTAGATCTGAGTGGTGTCGTACCCTTACAGAAACACCTAATGAGCTTTAGTGATAGATATATACGCTTTTTTATAACAACTTTATAAGAACAACGAGGCTCGAATTGACCAAAATTTAAGAACAATTTAAGAACAAGCTCAGGCTGACGCTCGATAACTATGAACTGAATCCTTCAGGTAAACATGAACGATACGGTTAAAAAAATTTTCCAAATTGTATAACTCCAAAAAGCAAGCAATTGTGCTCAACTCAAGGTATTTTAAAAGCAGAGTACAGGCTCCGCTATTTTGAAGAATTTCTAGAACAGCAAATTAGGTTCAAAAGTGAATTACTTTCGATAGTTCAGCCAGAAGAGCGTCGTACGACTAATATATACCACAACAATGGTTTTAAACCAATCTGTTTATTGTGTTGGGTACCATGAAAAGTCTGTAGGCTGTACTTCACAAAAACTTTTAAACCGGTACCAGAACGGCAGAAGTAGCAAAATATTGAAATCAGATCTTAACACACCGCGACGGGTATTGTTTTGTTTTGTAAAACAGTGTCAAGTCTAAAAGCTTTTGATTACAATATAAATGAAAAGAATCTGAAATAAAGCATGGTGCTAAGATAAACTTTCATCTTTGTTAGTGACTGTGATTGCATATTTTTTTCATTTTAACTCATTTTATACCGTTCGTTTTGTGTTGTGAAGAATAGCTCTCAATAAGGTGTTATTGATAAATTTATTTTGATGATGATTAGGCACACTGATATCTCGTACTTGAGATGCGCCAGATGAAAATCAAACTCCAATTGCTAGGACAACCTGTCGATACTTCATGTAACAAAAACTACAAACCAAACAGTTATTGGCAAAATAATTACCTAGAGGTTATAATTACTTTCAGAGAGCTGTCAACGTTAGGCAATCTTCTGAGCTACAGTAAAGCTTTTAGTTTTAAAATTTTAATCTTATAACAAGATTGAATCCTTTTTTGTTATAGTCACGAAGATTTTTCAATACTCCGCATGGTGAATCAAAAACTTTGGTGCTATATTTCAAACGTGTTGTATATTTAACTGTTAAAAGAGCAAAAATATCACAAGCTCCTCCAAGCGGGTAACAGAACACTTGTCAATGGACTTGAATAGATGTGAAAAACTTTTAAAAACAATAACACCTCACACTGGAGTAGAACTGACTGTTTTGATAAGATTTCTTTCATAGACATTCTTTTTAATTTCCCCTGAACAAAGAACACACCAAAAACATTGCAAGTTGGTATAAAAACATTTTCGGCTTTTTAAAAATATGTTAAACGATCAATACAAACAACAACCAACAATCTACGAACCATCACTTATTGTACAAAACAATATTCTCAAAAGAACAAAAGCTTCTAAATCAGTATCGCGTTTAAGAATAGAGGCCAAAGTAAAACTGCATGGTTTTCGATTTTTACATCATGTATTCCCTTTTTATCAAAAGAGTAGCAATATAATCTCTTTTTAAAATTAGGGCAAGTTTTCGTGTTCAAGATATTTGTTTTTCCATAATTAATAAATAATTAAGTTTATTTATTTTGTCCAAGAGGGCGCTTTTAGTAAGCTAAAACTCGATGCTTTAAAATTAAACAGGAGGACATTTTTAATTTGAATATTGTTTTATTTTTTATGTATCAAAAATCTAAGTTGAAATTAGTTTTGGCCTTTTAAAAACTGAAATTTCTGCAAACAAAGCTGTTTCAGATTTTGTAAAGGCAAGAGCAAAAGCTCCCGAAAGCGTTACTATGCCCGTGGTCAGAGATAGGAAATTTCGGAGCGCCTAAGGACAAACCAGATGGCAAGATTCGCTCCGTGGCGTTAAGATGTGTCAAAAAAATAAAGTTTTATGGCAACGGACGCTTAGTGTATGTACATAATAGCATTAATGATGATAATGATACTGATAATGATGATGATGACGATGATGATAATGATATTGATGATGATGGAGATGATGATGATGTTGATGATGATGATGGTGATGATGGTGAAAATGGTGATGATAATGGTGATGATAATGGTGATGATAATGGTGATGATGATGATGATGTTGGTGATGTTGATGATGATGATGATGTTGGTGATGTTGATGATGATGATGGTGATGTTGACGATGACGATGATGATAATGATATTGATGATGATGATGGTGATAATGATGATGGTGATGATGATGTTGATGATGATGATGGTGATGATGATAATGATGATGATGATGAAAATGATGATGATGATGGTGATATTAATTCCTTGATGTAAATAGATGTGCATGTAGTTGTTCTTTTTTATATTTGACCAACTTGTAACTTAAGATATGTATTTTTATCTTTTGAAGTTATTAAAGACATTTATTATTATTTTTATTATTATTATTATTATTATTATCATTATTATGATAATGATGATGATGATGATGATGATGATGATGACCGTGATGATGATGGTGATGATGATGATGGTGATGATGGTGATGATAATGATGATGGTGATGATAATGATGACGGTGATGATGATGATGATGATGATGATGATGACGGTGATGGTGATGATGATGAATATGATTATAATGATATCCATAATGACGGCGATGATGATGGTGATCATGATGGCGATGATGATGATAATGATGATGGTGAAAAAAGTTTTCTCATTTGACGCCAGTAATTCCGTCTTCTCTGACGGCCGTGGAATCAGTGAAAGAGGGCGGTGTTCCCTTTACCCCTTCCCCCTGTCACAGCTCCGTTTTACAGGTATCTGAAACTAAAGCTAAATGGACCAAACTAACCGAGTCGAAACGGACGTTGAAGTCTCCAGAGATTGAACTCGGGGCCTGTAGCTTCAAAAACCACGCACTTGCTAACTGAGCCGTTTCTGCTCCTAAAACGATTACAGACTAAAACAACTTACGTGCAAACTTTTCTCGAGTTTGGATTCTGGGAAGAGGTCAAATTTTAGTGAAAAGACTTCGAGATAAGAACTTCCTCCTCTAGTGCTTAAAGGGAAGTTGAACACCAAAATTCAACAGCTTCGTTTATGTTTTTTTAGAGCGATTCGTCAATCCGTGTCCCAAAAAACTAATTCCAAAAGTGCAAGTCGACTGCTGAGAGAGACGCCATATCTGCGCCCACAATCAAAAACCTACCAACCGCCTTATGTCACAATGTCAAAAGGACACAATGTTCGTGTCGGCGGTTAAATATAAAAGTTTTAAGGGGAAAATAGTGTACTGTTGTTTACCAGGCCGCACAGCTTATTCATCTAAATCCAATTATGAAAGATTTTTTGACGCTCTGACGTTGTGACGTCCAAGTGCAATATGGCCTCTCTCTTGAAGATCGGTTAACGCCTTTTGTAATTCATTTCTAAGGGCACGGATGGACAAATTTCTCTAAAATTCACATTTCTGGAATCCCAAACAGATGTAGCTTGAAAAATAAAAAAGTGAGTTTGGGCGTTCAGCTTCCCTTCTGCCAATCGTTCGCTGCGCGCAATCTCGAAAGATCTTCTTACCACTCAAAGGCCGTAAGCGGAGGGATGTTTTCAAATTCAAGTCAAAGCTTTTTCTGCATATGGACCGACGAAGACCGAAAAATCAAATTTTCATATTTTATAGTACCAAAACTAAATATAAAAAAGAAAATGATGGGGACTTTGCAAGCAGTAGTCTTGCTTTTGTTTTGGTCACCGGAATTCACTTTCGCTGTGACAGCAGCAATCGGTATCTGAAGTCATACTTAGATATGTTTGATTATTCAAACTCGGCTTGAAGAAATGTTAAAATTCAATAAAAAAATTTCATAGCTGTACTCGGGCTATGCCGAGAAAAAAACGGACCTCACAAGAGCCAATCAGAGCGCGTAATTTGACAAACTCCGGGCCTCAAAAAAAATTTAAAAAATTGGTATCTTCGAACATTAATATCCCCTTCGTCACCATCGTTCTGCTTTTTGATCGTTGAAAAAAACACTTAAAAAAATCCCGCGAGACGTGAGCGACATCCCACACAATACCGGCAGGGCTGGATATTAACATCCGCCCAAACGCCAATGGCGAGTAGTTTTTGCCTCGGGCGTGCAGAAATCGCGAAAAGGTCGCCCGACTGGCGAGTAAGAATTAATTACTTACATTAATCAGAACATACCAGTTCGAGCTAAAAATGGTACTGCATTAACCACCAAGTTATTTGATCATAACTCTATCAGTTAGTATGCACAAAGTTCAACTTCATGTCATTTGTATTGAGTAGAAACCTGTAAAAAGCTGTCTTTCTAATCT
>JAOEJH020197340.1:0-17591 GCA_025448215.2 Palythoa grandis
CCTTTTGTAGTTCTAGACTATGACATAAAATGGTGTTTTTAACTATTTTCAATAATATTTATTGATATTTATCAAAGTTAGAAAACTTGAAAATCCAAGATGGCAGCCAATGATGTTAGATTTTTGTTTTTGTTACCATGGCAGCAATTGCTAATTTGCTAATTAATTGGTGATTGTTGCTATAGAAGTTAATTGGTGAATGATGTACTAATTGCATGTTAAGTTATTTGCTCTAACTCTTAACCATGGCCTTTAAAAAATCACTAGGGGCTCACTCAACTTCCTTTCTGCCTCCCCCCTCCCCTCCCCTTCTTGTATATATATATGTTTGTCAAAAAGTTGTGTATTTAAGGGTTAAAAGAATAAAATCATGGTACAATCGAGTGAACTACAACCGAAAAATGCTATGGGTTATATTCTTATGTCCATGTAAATATGTACACAGGGCATCAAAGGACAGCAATATGGTTGCGTTCTTCAGTGAAGTGACTGACGACAGTTAGTCAAAGTTGTAACTATTTATAAAAATAATTGTTGACCAGTATCATAACATTTAGGACAAGTAAAATTTGAGCTACTCTGGTCCTGAGTCAGCAATCTAAAAGATTAATTTTGAGCATTGTAAGGGTCTAGAAACAAAAACAATCAAGGCTGAATTTATGCAAAAAGTTAAGACCAGTAAGCGTTGACCAAAACTTACTGGTTCTTGTAAAAAAATGTGTATATTTCCATACAGTCAGAAAATTAAAATATTTATTATAACTTTGATTTCCAGATGGTAAATGTACTGTTGCTTTGCAAGTTGAGTGTGGTGAAAGACTGACAAAAGAGTTTGAACCAGATGCAACACTATGGGATGTTCTTACTCACTGGGACACACAGGCTGACAGGTAATGACTCACTGGGACACACAGGCTAACAGGTAATAACTCACTGGGACACACAGGCTAACAGTTAATGACTCACTGGGACACAGAGGCTGACAGGTAATGACTCACTGGGACACACAGGCTGACAGGTAATGACTCACTGGGACACACAGGCTAGTTTATTTAATGAAATAAACCAGTTTAAAAACAAGTAATGTGGTTAACTCAAGGCCAATGAAAATTGGTTGATTTGTAGTTAATAATTTCCATATTATAGTTTTCTTCTTAATTTTTATAAAATTTGTTACATAAGATGTGCAATTTTGTTTCATAGAAGCAATTACTATAATTAAATTAAAAATACTAATTATTGTTATTGTTGTGATTTTATTTTCATCAAAAGTAAAAGAAGCTAATTATGGTTTTAGTGTTATCCATTTCTGTGGAAGTAGCTTTACAGAAACTAGTTAAGTGCTGAAGATTTACACACCAATGAATTAGCTTAAACATGATATAATATTTATCACTTCTCAGCCCTCATCAAGGAAAGCTGAGAACAAGAGTTGACAAAAGGGGAGATACAGATGAAGAGATTTGTTTAGCACCTGTGTGTGTATATATGTCACAAGAGGTAAAAAAATATAAACAGTAATCTTCTGCTGGAGTACACTTTATATTATAATTATGGATATCAGTGTTTTACTAGAAACTGAAAAACTCACATTTTTTGCAATTTTTTGCTGAGTAAAGAATGAAAATATTGTGCACCAGAGGTCTTAAATAATAATATTATACACTCACACACAATTGCCCCTTCCTTATCATTTTGTTTCTTGCTTGATTTTATAAACAATGGTGGCTTTTTGTCTCTCTATTGAGATTTCAGATACCAGTCAGCGTGTTTGCTAGTGAAAATTAAACAATATATTTCAATTTATAAAAAGTTGGGGTAGCTAGTCACGTAACATCTCTGAAGATTCTTATTTTTTAAACTGTTTTGGAAATGAAAGCAATGAAAGTCTAGCCTGCATAGCAAGGAGGGGGTTGGGGAGAGGAAACGCTTGCAGACAAACCCCGGGATTTTGGAAGTTTACTCTGTCCACCAGCGACCAGAGCTCCTGATTGGTGCGGCTTGGGTCGCATCATTTACAAGTGCCAATGAAAGCAGGGTCTTGTTATCATTCACTTTATTGCAAAATGGCAGAAGACTTGGAAAGATTATTCAACGAAAATTTCATGAAAGCTGTAAAATTTTTTAGCTAATCATGGATTCGATCAGGAAGTAAGAGAGCAACAAAAGTCTTCTGTCAAGCAGCTGTTTGCTGGGGCCGATTTACTCGCTGTGCTTCCCACAGGATTCGGGAAAAGTTTAATTTTTCGATTGTTAATGCTCATCAGGGAAGGTTGTGTAGTAGTTGTGATATGTCCGCTAAAAAGTATCGTAAATAATCAAGTCAAGGAGGCCATATCAATGACATTTCAGCTGCCTTGCTGCCTAATTGCCTCATCGAAGATGTCCAGGGTGGGAAGTATAAACTGGTCTTCTCTTCAGCTGAGGAAATGCTTGAAAGAAAGTTTCTTGAGGCTTTGAAGCAGGAAGGAAGCACACTTCACATTGTTGTAGACGAGTCACACATCGTGTGAAAATTAAACAATATATTTCAATTTATAAAAAGTTGGGGTAGCTAGTCACGTAACATCTCTGAAGATTCTTATTTTTTAAACTGTTTTGGAAATGAAAGCAATGAAAGTCTAGCCTGCATAGCAAGGAGGGGGTTGGGGAGAGGAAACGCTTGCAGACAAACCCCGGGATTTTGGAAGTTTACTCTGTCCACCAGCGACCAGAGCTCCTGATTGGTGCGGCTTGGGTCGCATCATTTACAAGTGCCAATGAAAGCAGGGTCTTGTTATCATTCACTTTATTGCAAAATGGCAGAAGACTTGGAAAGATTATTCAACGAAAATTTCATGAAAGCTGTAAAATTTTTTAGCTAATCATGGATTCGATCAGGAAGTAAGAGAGCAACAAAAGTCTTCTGTCAAGCAGCTGTTTGCTGGGGCCGATTTACTCGCTGTGCTTCCCACAGGATTCGGGAAAAGTTTAATTTTTCGATTGTTAATGCTCATCAGGGAAGGTTGTGTAGTAGTTGTGATATGTCCGCTAAAAAGTATCGTAAATAATCAAGTCAAGGAGGCCATATCAATGACATTTCAGCTGCCTTGCTGCCTAATTGCCTCATCGAAGATGTCCAGGGTGGGAAGTATAAACTGGTCTTCTCTTCAGCTGAGGAAATGCTTGAAAGAAAGTTTCTTGAGGCTTTGAAGCAGGAAGGAAGCACACTTCACATTGTTGTAGACGAGTCACACATCGTTGAAACCTAGACTGGGAAAAGGTAAAGCCTAAAGCCAAAGTAAATTCAAATATTGCTGCACTTACTGGCACTGCAGATAAAAAAATACGAGAGACAATTAAACAATCACTGGCACTGAAGGGATGTCTTTTGCAAGTATATGTCAGCCCAAACAGAGAAAATCTCAGATTTGCAAAAAAAAAGGTCAGGAAAAAGCACCAGCTAGAAGAGCTACAGTGTACTTAGTAAAACTGCATGGTAAAAACACACCTAAAATGCTAATATTTTGCAATACTCTAAATGAGATTGCTCTTGTTGGTTTCTGTTGTGGTCCTATGACTCTTGTGTTTGGCACTGCAGCAATCATTATCTATTTAACAAATAGATTCCATGATGCTGTGCATCTGTTCAGTAACAGATCACAGATGACATCAAGCTGTGGTAAGAACAAAAAAGTGGCACACGAGGCAATAGCTGAGTGTGTCACTGATGTTCTTACCACAGTTTGACGTCCTCTGTGATCTATTATTGAACAGATGCACAAGCAACATGGAATCTATTTGTTTTATATAATAAAGAATTAAACTTTGTAATGGTGACATCAATTATGTGTCTGTCCTCTAATAGATCATAGGCGAGAACCAATCAAAATGGGAGAATAACTTGGGTAACGTAATGCATAATGAGTTATATATGCCCTCTAGAACTTCCAGGGTCCCTGCAACTCATTCTGCATTAGCTTCATCAATGTTTGGTCCTAGGGCCCACCGCATTGATTTTAGAACACTGTTTTGCTGTTCCATCTTCAAGTCAAGTGAAATGTTAGTGCCTTTTTTATAACTCCTTCCATTGTAAAATCTATTCCACGTGGCACTAAGAGCCTGCTTTTCTGGAAGTAGACATATGCATTTAACCAGATACAAAAGTACTACACAGGCATACTTGACATGACCACGGGCCTTGTAAAGAAGCAGGCACAGTTTTTATATGTCAAACAGCCTGTCACCATCTCCTTCGTTTACTGCATCATTGAACTCCATCAAGATAAGTCCACATGTGAGTTTTGCACTATGGTAATTGTACAGATAGTCTTGCTCGATTTGGTTCTCATCTGTAGTTGTCACATCACATCAGCAATCTGCTCATGTACTCTTCTTTCATGTCTATGTGATCAATTTAAGTATATATTTTGAGTACTTTTAAATATCTTTGTTACAGATTGGAAGCAAGTTACATGCAAATTGAATTGTAAGCTACAACATAATGCTTAAGTCCTAATACTTGTTAACAAAGTGCAAAAATGTCAAAAAAATCACATGACAGTATGGACCAAGTGATTTCTAGACTGGGAGCATATTTTTTTGAGGGCAATTGGAAAATAGAAGGTTAACAAGGGATTTATTTTATGGCACAACCTAACCTTGATCCATATTCTGCTGAATCAGATCCAACTTTGGACAACCAGTAATATGTGCTAGCACAATTTTCCACAGAAAACCTTTATCCACTCATAGTTTAGCAAGATAATTAGATTTTCCAGGAGACCTTGTAACATAGTAAAATGTTTAATGCATGTAAGTGGATGCTTTAGACAACGATCAGTGCATTACTTTGGCCACACAATATGCAATTTGATTCATGTGGCAAACCATCTCACTGCAGTTTTTTCAGCTAATGCAATCAGATTGCAGGATTGGCAATGTCTGTGTATGCAACATACCTGTTTCTTGTAATTGTAGTGTGAAACACTTCTCCAAATCCAACTCTACAGCAAAAGTATGATAATGGACCTCTGATATCTGTGCCATTATATGACGAAAAACCATGGACTGAAATCTCATGCCTATAAAGAAAAAAAATGGTCATGCTGAAGAAATAACAAATATGTAGTAGCCACTTTGCCGCTTTGTTTGCTTCCACAACTGCTTTGAAACAAAAAGCCAAACAACAGTTCAAAGTCTTAGTTACATGCATGAAATTATTATTATCATTATCATTATTATTATTATTGTTATTGTTGTTATTATTATTATTATTATTATTATTATTATTATTATTGATACAGTGCCAGATCCAGTTAGAGGGGGTGCCCTCTTTCCAATTTTCCTCGTATTTCAGGTCATAATATTTGCACCTGCCCCTTACAAATTTTTGGGGTGCACCACTGTGCCTGCAGGTTTAGAGTAATCAAGAGTTTTGATTACCTGACTCTACCAGATTGATAAGCATATGTTGCTTCACACCCTTCTGCCCTGTATTTCCATCTGCCAGTCTCTGCCTGTTGTAGCTCTGCTGTTTGCTCAACCAGACTAATCAACCAGACTAATCAGTTCATCAGTATTGAAGACAAACTTCTTTACATGGTCTTCACAAACATTAAGTAGCCATTTAGCCTAACTCGAACGAGGGACCTTTGAATCTGGCAGGATGATGCTTGGTTTATCTTTGAGAAAGAAAGAAAAATAAAGTTTGCATAATATTAACTGTGAACTCACTGTTATCTTTTATGCTTCACATAATCCATGGCCAGCCTTCCAATATCAACATATTTACTGTAAAAATATACAGCTATTCAAAAAAGTTTGTTAGAGATAGTGTGAGAATTAATTACATAGTTTTGAAATACTTGTAGCGGTATATCTGTGTAAACTGAAGTGGTATCCTTCATACCCATCATCTACACGAATGATGCAACAATATGTGCCTCAGTCTCTTTCAAGTGGAATTCATTGTATTCATTGTAATGACTTTCAGTGCCCTTTGCTGCATTTGATTTTCCTGTACGGTTGATGCTTGACATGGTTGGTCCCAATTCACCAGCAGAAGAATGATTAACAAACATCTTAAATTCCGTCTAGAAGGAAAATAAAGCTGCATGTGATTAATGCCTTTGGATTTCACAATTTGTATGACATGAATTTACCATCCAGTCATTAACTTGTGGGTGTTCCACAAGTTGAGATTATTGGAACAGCAGTCACTTTAATTCTATTGTAGCTTGAAATTCGGGATTCTTTTTTTAGCACAGAACCAAAGTGAACCGTATCTTACAGGAAAATTGCATGTGTATTGCTGTTTAATGCCAATGTACTTTGTAGAGTGTGTACTTAGCATGCCAGTCAGTGAACTCTGTGTCCAGCCCATCTAGCCTCTTCACTGAATCCAGGCCATCCCTGAATGTCCACTTGACATTGTGTGCCAGCTCTTCAAACAGCTGATCTCCATGCATAGGGACAGTGGCTAATAATTTGGTTGATGAGTCATTAACGAGGACTGGTGTGTACTTGTCATGATTGTGCTGCATCAGCTGGGCCATATCACCAGATACATTAGGGTTTAAAAATCCCATTCCCAGACAGCACTGCATGCAAAATCAAAATTATTTTGTTAGGACAGATCTCTAGGCAGTAAGCTATGTCTTCAGATTTATTAATTTAATGGACAAGTAAATTATTTATCATCTAAACAGTGCACAGTATTAGCTTCAGTCGCCCTATATTTAAAAAATTAGCCAACCCATGACTTAATGGTCTACTTACCACAGTTGATCTCTGTGACATTTCTTTAGAATATGGATGGGGGATGTGTCTGACCACTTTATTCTTAAAGAACTGAAAGTGATTAAGGTACTTTGTCACCACTCTGCTCACAATAATTGACCATTGAGTCAGAAGATTTTTCATGACAGTGCAGTTAGGTAGAAGCTCCCTGAATTGCAGGTCTTTTGCTTGCTTTTGCCCATTGATATCTTGCAGTTCTGGTTGTTGCACTCGATCAAACACAGCATATTGGTGTGTCCAGTGAATGGAGTGGTTGGTATGCTTCTTAGTCTGTACTCGTGCAAGTATTTGGTGGTCAATATTGTCTCCAACCAACCTATAAAAGAGTAATTGGAAAGTGTAAACTATTTAAACATTGTTGGTTGCAACCAAGCTGCAGCTCTATGGTCTTTACACATAATTATCTGTGTGACAGCTGCCAATCTCTTTACAGCTATTATTTTAATTCTATAATCTAGTTGTTTTAGGTCTGTTACCCATCAAATTATGCATTCTGGCTTGCTCATGAGAGGTTTGGAATCCTACAATGTGGACCCTGGTTATGGACCACTTGCACTGCTATTGAAATTTGTGTTTTTCATCCAACTTTTTCTAGAGCCAAAAAAAAATAAATATATCATTTGCCAGCATAGAGTCAATTCGGATAAAAAAATACTGTGACCTCAGCCTTGAAAATGCTACATTTTCAAGACCTCAGTAACGATATTTGATCACAATACAGACCTCCCAGCCGGAATATAACATATGATTTTATGTTTCTTTATTGGACAAGAGAGATACCAAATTAATTTAATATTCAAATAAGCCTCCAAACTTGATTAAGTGCCCCAAATGAAGGTAAACAGTTAATAAGCACCTAGCTTCAAATATGTTACCTTCCCCAAATAACTGAAGAGCACAAGAGTTCATTGATTGTCCTACTTACTATAATTTGTGAGAATTTATTAATTTGTGAGACTCAAATATGCTCCCACGTGGAATAAAGGTCCACCTTAAAGGTCCAACAATTTAAAAAGCATCCAAGGGCATGTATTCAAATAAATAGAGTTTGTGCAGTAAGCTATGCTCTGTCTGATACTATTTTGATAGATGTGATCAGCCATTACAGTAGAAGATGAAAAAAGAGTTTTTTGGTGCCAGTATCATTTCAGAATCCCACCCCAGGGAATAATATAGACTTTTGGTGATGGGGAGGTTCAAAAGAGGTCCAGGTATATTTAAATGGAAAACACAAAAAATCACACAAAAGTTTGGTCTTTTACTTTTACTTTTAACTGGTTGAATTCACCCAGTTGAAATGAAACATGTGTTTTCGTAAGTTTTTTTTAGATTTCTCTGATAATTCAAGTTACCTGTATACAAAGTTTAGACCCCAAAACACCTCAAATAAGTAAATTTTATACCCCTCTAAAAACGCACCTCCCTGTTGGTTGTAGTGTTGCCAAATCACCAGAGAACTCTGTCCCTGCCCCATGGGATCACACCATTCCCATGCACTCACAATTCTTACCGATAGTGGTAATTTAGCATTCGCCAGAGCTCTCTCAACATCAACCAAAGTTGCATTGGTGCAGCTTGCATCCCCCCTTTCTTGTTTGACCTTCTCAATCTCTCCCAAAAGACATTCATGTCCTTGTGATGTGAAGTTTTCATATCACACAAGCGTTTCTCTGTCTACATTAACCTCCAAGTCAATTTCCATGTCATTTTCCTCTCTAGAGGGGACTTGCTTATTTTTTATTTCCTCTAATAACAGCCTTGCACACTTGTTTTTTTCGATTTCCTTTTTCCAAATCATGACGTTTGCTTCCAGTGTTTGGCGCTGGTATGAAAAAGTATTGAGGAAATCCTGTAGTGAAATGCAGATGCCATAGAATTTTAAAGCCTACAAACGACAGCAGCTGCTAGTGCAACACTATTTGTGGCTCCCCCTTTGCTTTTCAATTCATTTTCCTGGATTCCACATGCATTAACCAGAGCCTGGTAAAACACGGGACAAAATATTCGTATTTCCTCCAGCAATGTCGTGTTTGAGAATCCAAGAATTTTGCCTGGTTTGCTGGATAAAAGAATGCTTTCACTCTTTAGGTACTCGGACATTTCTTGCAAAACATTCATGTTGACAACACACAGAATTTTTTGATAAAGTTCTTTGTGCCTGACGGCAGTGTTAGCTGCAGTGCTCCATTTCTTGTCACAGATTTGCCTGATCAAGCATTTAGTCACGTCATCCCAGGGAATTCTAACAAGCACCTTTCCAGGTTCTGTTCTAACTACAACTTTCACCTGGAGGCCGTTTGCAGGAAGACTCTCAATATTAAGATAACGTTCAGACAGACTGTTGTTGTCCTCCTCAGCAAATGTTAACGATTTTATTGATGATTTCTTGTTTGGCTTTGTGGTGACTGGTGAGAACACGCGAGTTTTTTTGTGTTTGGGGCTCCTACCCTCTGGCGTATCAAGCAAGCACTTATTCACTGGCATCATCTTGGTTGGAGTTGCATTTGGAGTAGAAGATTTAGCAGGTGTTCCCTCTTGAAATTCCTGTACAAACGAGTACAAAGATCCAAGGTTTTGTATTTTTCAAGCGCAAGGATTGCATATGTGACTTGATTTTTCCTCACATTGTAAAACCTCAAGCCCAATTTTCTTGCAGATTTCAGCCAAAATTTCACCCTTTGCAGCCTTTTCTTCTTGATGGTTGAAAACGATTTTCCATTGAAATATGGCTTGCTTGATTTAAATTACCAAATTTAACTTTGAAGTTACATTTGCAAAGCCTGCATTTGTCACACGGATTCATTGACGTTATTTCTTCTATTTGAAAAGTTTGACAAGTAAGCACGCTTCATTTATTTTGATCCAACATGGTTTACTTCTGCTAAGACGAAGAGAAATTTCATTGGTCAATTCAGGCAGCCTCACCGCACTGAAGCATGAAATGTCAAGGAAGCAGTTTCCAAGATCTTGGGGTTTGTCCGCAAGCATTTCCTCTCCCCCCTCCCCCACCCCCTCCTTTTGTTTTTTGCTCTTGCCCCAATTTTCGCATGGCCAAAAGAGAAAATCTTGCCAAAAACCAATGGGATCACTTGCTATGCAGGCTATGAAATTTCAATGATGGCTTTTTTTCTTTCATTCTGACTGAAACAAAATCAAAATGCAGAATGAGTCTTGAAGCAAAGACAACAATAACAAGCAGATTTGAAAAATGGTTTCAGTGTCAGTTTTCCATTTTTAAGGCGATTAATAAGTTATTGTTATTGTTTAAGTATTTTCTTGTTAAGAAATACTGTTCTCTTTTGCTACTGCATCAAATTTTTCTGTCCAAATCAAGCCAGAGTTTTAGTTTAATATTGGTATACTGTAAATGCTGTTGTATAAGCCAAGAACTTGGTTTCAAATTTTGGTCTTTAAAGATGGGTTGGCTTATCATACTAAGAGTATCAGTTATGGAGATTGAATACAAAATATAAAAATGTCTTTTATTGGCTCTTAATGAATTATATGCCTGACAAGATATTTGGGATGAACTGTAAAGTTGTTTTCAGTGCATGAATTGTTTAAGAAACAAGTTTATGAAGTGTACATGAAAAGTGCAACAATCTGTAAGACTCAGTCCTTTAGCACCACTGTCACCCAATATTGTAAGTCTCAGAATCCCTCAAAATCTTCATCACCTGACTTTCCAAAATGTTTGTCAAAATGGGGGTTTGGTTTGTACAACACTGCAAAAATAATTTTTGACCCTGAAAAGAGGCATTATCATCATTATGCATGGCCAAATAATCAAATAATGAAATGCCGTCTCTAAATGATTCCTTTTTGCTGGTGGTAAATGCATTGCAGCTCGCACTCCTACCATTTGGCCTGTGAAAAGGAATGTTCAATAAAATGTTCAATATTTTGGATGATAATTTGACCTTGTGTAGTGATGATAGTGATAATGACATGACTTTTGTTGGGCACATAGTTTATTTGTGCCCTGGTACCATCATTTGCACCCTTGCTGCACTCAGGCGCAAATTATGCTACTTAGGCCTTAAATAATGTAGTATATGCCCTCCAGAAGTCATGTTATTGTCCTATTGGCTTTTACACCAATTCTCTTAAAAATACGTCAAGAGTTACAGTACTCAATATAAAGAACACATTTACTTGTTCATAAACTATATTTTTACCACTTGAAAAAAACGTTCATATTTTTGTGTGACTGGGTAATGTCTTTAAATTTTGTTGCTGAATTAAGTTTAATTTTTCAGGTGTTTTTTGTTTTTTGTTTTTTAGTTTGAAGATTATTCATTTTTATCATTATTCCTTGGTTAATCAAACAGATGCAAGGTGAAGAAAATTTGAGAAAACGAAGTTTGCATTCACTTGGATTATCAGGGCAGAGAGCAGTTATCAGGTTAAAACCTTTCTTATTTTTGAGTTAATACTGGTAGTGATAGTGATGATAATGATCATGATAATGATCATGAAGAAAACTTTGATCATATAAATTAATTTTTGTAACCAATGATACATATATTATCATTGTTTATTGTTTCTGTAATTATTTTCTCTAATATTTCCCAATTTTGGTATTCAAAATGCTGTATATAGACTGTTGCATCGATCATTGGATCAGAAGAAGTCACAGGCTGTAATTCATCATGGTGAAATGTCAAGTGGTAACCTTCCTGACAAAGAGGCAAAACTATCTGATAAACCAGTAGAAGTAAAACAGAAGCAAGAAAACTCTAGTGAAGACCTCAGTTGCACTTCTGCCAACTCATCATCAGTGAGTGACGATAAACCAGTGGCAGGAATGCGACGTAAGTCTGCTGCAGAAAAAGGTAGATACAGTAGAAACATCCTCTTGTGTACAGGGAATAAACTTCCTGTCTCTAGACATCAAATCCTCCAATAAGTAATTTTTACTAATCACTAGTGTTTAAAGTCTTGTTAACCCTGCTCAGTGAATTCTGTGTTTTATTGGCAACCACAGAACATACACCACCCAAAAACAGAAAGTCTCAGGTAAACTGGAAGATTGACCTGTGAATGGACACATGCATATATATTCAGATAGGACAGACAGATAATTGTAAGTTATTTCCAAGTAGTACAAGACTCCCACTTAGGGGTCCTGTTTGAGATTAAGACTGATGGGGGAGAAGTTAGGGGGCCTAAAATTTTTGCCTGAAAACATTTTTTTGGGTCTAAAAATTTGGGCACATAGATTTTAATGCAAGAATATTTTTTGGGGGGTGGGTGGTTGTAAACTATGAACCTCTTTCTAATACCTTCCTCCACCGGCACCCCTATCATCAGAAAACATTAGTGGGGCCTCAGGTACAAGATGCTGAAGTTATAAAGATGTGCTTTGCCTGAAGGAGATGGAAACGTGTGGACTGTATTAGTTATTAAATAGTGAAAAATCACACAGGTAAAAACTAATATTCGTTTTGGAGGATTATTACAAACTTTATGCAGAGTTTAGGAGACGGAATGTATGTGATAAAACTGCTTGTTTATATGGCTAATTTTTCCATTTGATAGAATCCAAAGATCCCAAGATACCAAAAACATTTGGACAGAGACCTACATTCCCTGATTTTAAGGTAAGGTAGCAAAATTTTGAAGGTACAGTATTTAAGGTAAGGTGGCAAGGATTTGAAGGTACAGCATTCAAGGTAAGGTGGCAAGGGTTTGAAGGTACAGCATTCAAGGTAAGGTGGCAAGGGTTTGAAGGTACAGTGTTCAAGGTAAGGTGGCAAGGGTTTGAAGGTACAGCATTCAAGGTAAGGTGGCAAGGGTTTGAAGGTGCAGTATTTAAGGTAAGGTGGCAAGGGTTTGAAGGTACAGTACTGTATTTAAGGTAAGGTGGCAAGGGTTTGAAGGTACAGCATTCAAGATAAGGTGGCAAGGATTTGAAGGTACAGTATTTAAGGTAAGGTGGCAAGGGTTTGAAGGTACAGCATTCAGGGTGAGGTGGCAAGGGTTTGAAGGTACAGCATTCAAGGTAAGGTGGCAAGGGTTTGAAGGTACAGCATTCAAGGTAAGGTGGCAAGGATTTGAAGGTACAGTGTTCAAGGTAAGGTGGCAAGGATTTGAAGGTACAGCATTCAAGGTGAGGTGGTAAGGGTTTGAAGGTACAGCATTCAAGGTAAGGTGGCAAGGGTTTGAAGGTACAGCATTCAAGGTAAGGTGGCAAGAGTTTGAAGGTACAGCATTCAAGGTAAGGTGGCAAGGGTTTGAAGTTACAGCATTCAAGGTAAGGTGGCAAGGGTTTGAAGGTACAGCATTCAAGGTAAGGTGGCAAGGGTTTGAAGGTACAGCATTCAAGGTAAGGTGGCAAGGATTTGAAGGTACAGCATTCAAGGTAAGGTGGCAAGGGTTTGAAGGTACAGTATTTTAATAAGGTAAAATTGGATTTTTTTTGTGTTTAATTGATCTTTATTTTTCTGGAATTGCTTTGAATAAATATAATTAATATTTTGGATTGTTCCATAAATACAGTTTGTCTGCTTGCACATTAGTGATTAATGGGTATACCATCTTTGAAGTAACAGCAAATAAGACAAAAGCAAAATTGTTATCGAAGTAAGTTTTAAGCCATTTAGAAGAAGAAACAAAGCTAATGTGAATCATTTTACATTGTGCAAACACACAAGGAAAAATGACCACAGGAATGATTAGACTATAGAGCGATCATTCACTTTCAATGTTATTAGCCAATTACAATTTCCTTAGACTTTTTTGTGATATTCTTTGATGACCCTAAAACAATGGGTTAGTGGCGATGACAGATTGATTGGCCTTAATATATAATTACAAAACATCTTTAGGAAGAATGAGTTAAAATAACCTGATCCTACGCCTTAACAGTCAGTACATTGATGGTAATCTTTTACCTTTTGCACAAGCATTGCATTTTCTGTTGTCTTACAGTTTCCTGAAACACCAAGTGGACAGGACCAGAGTTCTACCAAAACAACTCAGGGGTAAGACAGCATAATCACTTCAAATGAGATACTTAGCGGAAATTACAGTAAGATCCCAAATCTTGATATCTTTCCATCAAAGATTTCTCTATGATAAAACGAAGAAATTTGATGTCTTGTAATTGCTTGCAATTAACTCCAACATATTTTAGATTTCTGTCTCGATAAGTAGAAGTATAGGTACTGTGGTCGTTGACCTGAGTGGTCAGTAGAGACTGATGTTATAGGTTATCTGTCATGTAAGTCATGATCGTATTGGCTGAGAAGACTAGTTGGTCATATATACAGTCCACTGATACACAATTAATCACCTGACTCTGAAGATGATTTTTGCTTAGCTTGTTGAAATTTCAATATCATCCACAACATTCCTTCTCACAACTACACATACGGATAATCAAACTCCACCAAGTTATGATGTGACTCCTGGGTTGAAACCGTTTACAATTTTACATTGATCAGAATTGTTAAATTCTGCAAAAAACTCAAATTTTAAGTCACTTATGTCAGTTTTGCACCAAGCTCTTTAACAATCCAGTGTCTCAGTGAGTAACATAAAACCAAATCAAGGTTTGCCCTGGCAAAAGGCTAATGATCGAATGACGATGAACATTTAACAAATAGAATAGCCTAAATCATGCTCTGTACAATAATAAAGCATGCAGGAAGTGACAAGGACGCGACAAAATTGTTAAGAGAAAACAAGGCATAGCCAAGTACGGTTTAGGCTGTTCTATCTGTTTTATATTATAGAAAACCTGTGACAGGAAGTCAGGGAATTCGTGCTCCTCAGATGCCATTTTATTTCCCCGGAAAATAGTAGTAGTTGCCATTAGTAACTAATCACCCTATACTCTAATAAAGCACGGTTTTTGACCAATCAGAGGGACTGTTATATATCAAATCTATATTATAATAATTTCTTAACCTTGGGTTTGTTTTATAGTTCAAGGTGCTAGGTTTTGTTTACTTACAGTAGTTTGTGATTTCAGTATCAACACAGATAATGACAGAACAGACCTCCCATGTGAAAGACATACCATTGTGTTCAGAGAAGATGATCTGACCTTACTCAAAGATCAAGAAGGTAACGTTTCTAAGAAGTACGTTTTACCGTAATACAACTGTTTAATTTCTAGAAACACCGATGCAGTGTTGCTGTTCATAACTATTTTATCACATTAATTATTGTTTACTGTATGTCTTCTCTTGTCTAAATGTTTTATACCAAAAAAAATTTAGGAAACCCAAGCTGTATAAAAAAAGAAAAAACTTTTAGTATTCGTTGTTGCCAATGTTAAAAAATTTTAACTTCATTTTGTGCACTTCCAAGTTGAACTACCAGATTCCTTTTTTGACGTAACGGTGGATGACCTCAGAAAGATGCTGCAGGATCTTAGGAATGAAAGGTAGCCAGAGATTCAATAATATTAATATTAGTTATAACACCATGTACACCCATATCTTTTGGAGTCTGTTCTCTAAAAATTGTAGTCTGTCACTTAAGCAAGTGCAAAAAGGAAAGGTGTTGGGAGGGGGTGGGTGTACTAGAATATAAAAAAGATGATGGAGGATTGGGAAGGGTGCCCTTTTCCTCCCTCCCTCCGTCACTTCTTCCCTTCCTTCCTCCCTCTCTCCCAGCTCTCCCATCTTTTTGTTAACTTCAGCTCCCCACCTACTCTGGCCTTTCCTTTTGCAATTGCTATGCAGGCTATAAAAATAGAAAACACAGTCATTATACATGTATGTTGGTCTTTTTACGGATAAATTGTGTCGCTGCATATATTCTGTAAAATCTGTTTTTTACAAAGTGATACAGAGCAGTTTGACTCCCATATATAAACAGTAGTTCATTAAAGAAAATTGGCACGTTGGGAATGTACGCATTGAGAATTATAATATCAGTGATTTGAGGAAATAAAGAGCAGTTGTCCTGCATGAAAAATGCAGCAAGATGGCTAAGTTCTGTGCCAAATATGAAGGTGGTATGATGAACATGTTTTTCATTTATCATTTGCCTTCAAGACCAAACCTACCTCTTTGTTACCAAAACTTCACGAAAAGCTGATAAAAAGTAAATGAATTAAATCAGATGAGAAAAAAAGTAATCCAGAAATACATTTTTACTGTTGTCATCATCACCCATAATCGTCTCTTTATATCCCTGTTATACTATATCAGTGTACATAGTAGTTATGCAATGCTTTCTCGTGGAATACCGTGGAATATGCCACACGTCACTTGTATTTTTCGTATTCACACGGGCCTTGGCTTTCAAGAAGTTATACTCCAAAAAATTGTTTATTTTACAGGGTTCGTGTCAGCACTGGCAATTCTGGAAAACACTGGATTTTGTTTAGACCCTGAAAATCCCTGGAAATTTTTTTTCTAAGCCCAGGATAATCTTGTAAAGTAATCGATTTTGTTATTTATTTTTGTAGATGACAATAAAATTTGGCAATATTCTCTTGATTTCTATTGTTTGTCTGAGTTCAAAAAGCCGTAGCAAAGTCCTGAAAAAAAGCAGGCAAAATATCTGGAAAAATGGATTTTTCGAATTTTGAAAGTTTATGAAGTCTGATTTTAACATCAACTGTTTCCACCCAGTCCCCCTTGTCTTGTGCTTACCAACAGCTAACCCCGTCGCTGTATCAGCATAGAATGTGAAATTGAAGATAAAAAGCTAAATGCTCCGAAACTGCTTACATGAAAAGTGTTGCTCATAGTTATGAGAACTTACAAAATCATCATTTGTCATGTTGAGGCTTAAAGGGTTATTGATGTTTGTTATTGCTTAGTTATTCATTGATGGCCATTTTACCAAAAGTGTGTTAATATCAATTTTTAAACAGTAACCCAAGTGATGAGCCATTAATGACCAGTGCTCTTAGAGCAATTCAACAACAAACAGAAACTGATAAGTACAGTCGGGTAAGGTATTGGCCATTCGATTGCAATATTGATCCATTATTCTGGCAATTATTATATTATTGATTGTCTGTGCATATCGGGTGTTATCTTTAGATATAAGACAGCACTGTTGATTTTAAATGATGGCTTGGCAAAACAGTTGCAAAACATAAAACTTACAGAAATAGCAGGATGAGCATAACTTTGTCTTCACGTTAAATAAAATTGAATGCTGTTTTACAGGGACTTGGTTGAGGATACCTTAACTCTTGATATTCAAGAATAAATGAACATGATACAAAATTTCTGGAATAGCGATGTTTCTGAATATCTCCATGCAAGAGCAGTTGACAAAACTAAAGAAATCTATACAAGGGGTCGAAATAGTGGTAGCCTAGGGGCCAGAGGCAATCAGATTTCTCAAGTTGACTCGTCTTGGAGCCCGTGAGGCTCCTCAAATTTCTGTGGTCAAAGGAACAATCCATAGCAATGCTTCTGCTAAGCTTTGTATATAGTACTTCATGTTGACAGAAGTGCAAAACTTTCTATTTTTTTAAAACTAGAAGTTTTAAAAAAACAATAACAAGTTTATAACAAACTATTTGATGGCCATGCGACCATTCTCCCCCAAAAGGACATTTTGTATTGTGTAACATGAACTTTGCATGACTACTTTGGGGCTACTTTGGAACTGCTCGCATTGTTGACTTTGGGGCTACTTTGGAACTGGTGACATTGTTGACTTTGGGGCTACTTTGGATATGGTAACATTGTTGACTTTGGGGCTACTTTGGAACTGGTAACATTGTTGACTTTGGGGCTACTTTGGAACTGGTAACATTGTTGACTTTGGGGCTACTTTGGAACTGCTGGCATTGTTGACTTTGGGGCTACTTTGGAACTGCTGGCATTGTT
>JAOEJH020197341.1:0-13940 GCA_025448215.2 Palythoa grandis
AATGCAGCTCTTCTACTTGCTATCTTCGCCGCCGCCATGTTGGTATCTATCGAATTTTTAATTTCGTTCCAATTTTCACTAAAACAATTGAAAATCAATTAATTACACTGTTTGAATCTTAAAATGCAAAATTAGTTCTCATAAAAGAAACAAAATTATTTCTTAAAGATATTTATGAATAAACGAAAATTTTAAAAGCAACACTTAATTTGCGTAAATTTTATGCATAAATTACACAGGCTGACGTCATCTAATTTTGAAATATTTTATTCATCCAGACTACAGTAACTGAAAGTTTCATGGGCATAGCTAAAACACGGCTATTTTCTCAATAGGCTGAAAAACTTTGTGTGGTTACTTACGTATCTCGGGAAAAAATCAATTTCTAAATGAATAGTATACGCAAAAAGGGTCAACAAATCTTCCCGTTGATACTCCGCTTTCATTTCCGAGTTCAAAACTTAAGCGGATCAAATGATAAAAGTTTTGTAAGAATATAAAAGTTTAAAAATGAGTTTTAAAAACACACCAAACGTCTCCGACTAAACTGTGGTCATCTTCAGGATTTCTTTCGCCGCTAAAAGTTTATGAATATATAAAATGTCCTAAGTTACCCCACGGGGAAAAAGAAAATGGGGTGTGCTTGCATTTTTTTTGTCTAAGGATGGAGTATGCGCTGCAATGAACAAGGCTTCCAAAATCTTGCGCTTTCTCCATTGCCCTGCAGGTGTTACAACACGCCATGTAAATGAGTGTTCTGGGAATTGGTTTAGATGCTCACTTTTTAGCGGCAAAAGATTTCTCCATTGTCGTGCAGGTGTACGCCATGTAAAATGCATGAGTGTTCTAGGAATTGGTTTAGATGCTTGCTCTTTAGTGCTTTGGGACTTGGTTTAGATGCTTGTTCTTTAGTGTTCTGGGAATTGTTTTAAATGCTTGTTCTTTAGTGTTCTGGGACTTGGTTCAGATGTTTGCTTTTTAGTGGCAAAAGAAACCCTGAAGATGACTACAGTTTAGTCGAAAATGTTTGATGTGTTTTTTAAAACCCATTTTTAAATTTGAATAGCCTTACTAACTTTTATCATTTCATCTTTTATAGCGAGCTTATGTCAAATAATAAACGGATCACTTTTGCGATTACTTTCCAACTAATGAAAATATTACTGAGTGTTCGAGTGTTTTGCATGACAGAAAAAAACAGAAGTTCACGTTCATGCTAACGACTTGACAACAGAAGGCCACTGTGTGTAATCTTAAGCAAACAAATTGACATGCACGCTCGCTCGGTAAGCACTTGATAAGGAAATTGAAAACCCCATAAAACCAAAAAAAACATTTTCATTTATTGTGTACTGATGTCAGTTTAATCCGTGACAGGGATCCAAATCGCCAATTTTGACAAAAATTTTGTTTCCCTTGCCTCTTGTTTAAATATTCAACTGATCAATTTAGTTTGCAGCATGAAATGAAAATCTAACAGGTTCACTGACTTCAGCTATAAAATGAGATTCTATGTAATAAAATCCAGTCATTTTATTTATATGACAATATGGAGCCCTATATTTGCAACAGTCGTCCAAGGAAAATTCAAAATTTAGCTTGAATGTTGAGGTTTTACTATAGTTTACTGAACTTTCTTAAAACTCGCTTGACTGAATATCTTTTAAAAACTTGTATTATTTCGCGGTCAGTTTTCTAAAGTTTATCCACGCATGCTGAATTGTATTCATTTTTTATCATTACTTGTTTTGCTTCTTTTGTACAATATTACCATTTATTCTCAGTTTCTTATGGCAATACTGAAAATTATAAGAATTTATATCACCGAGTTCTTAATTTTTGGCTTCTATCATAGCTGATGACCGGCTTTCTGTTTTCTTAACATATACCTGCCCTATCGAGAAATCGGTTGTCAAAATATCTGTCAATTTGTACATTTAAAAAATGTTACTTCTGGCTCAAAAACGGAAAGGAAAAAGAAAAAGATCAGAGTTGCTTTGAGTTCTTCTCACCAAAACCGCCAAATTGCGAACAAATGGCTCGGATAAGTTGTAGTTCACTGGAATAAACAGTTGTTTTGACTGTTTCAAAAATTTTGCTTTAAAAAAAATTTTTGCCTTCGACCACTACTTGTTGATGTGTATCTCGTGGGAGGTACAAGATTTTGCCGCTTTATCGATCTGAACCAGTTCTTGTAGAAACAGACTAGCAGAAAATAGCAGTCTCAAAATATGATCCGTAAAGATAAACTGAAAATTGCTTCACAATCTGACAATTCTAGATTTTAGATTTTTCGGATAACTTGAAAATTTTGAGTCAATTTCTAATACCAACTGATAGTTCGGTGAAGTCGCCCCCTCGGTTGTTGCCGCGGGGACTCTACGTTATCAATGGGAATGACTTTTTGAAATTTACAAATTTTTATCGATTTAAGTCGAGTTTCAAACATCTGCTTTGCGTCGTATCAGTGGCACAAAATTAGCATTTTGTTCTTAATGGTAGTTGTTGGTCATCGAAATCAATCAGTTAGTCAGATGCCTTTAAACAAAAGCGCCTCGTGCTAGGAAAATGAAAGAAAATAGTCTTGTTATATATTGCTTTGAAACTCAATTTGTGGCAGAAGTCACCCTAAATTAGAAACACGCTTTTCAAGCCAGCGTCTTTAAAAACATATGCGTCTACATTTGAGAAAATGGGATTATTGTATATTTTAGGTGAAATCTACGATTACAATCCACAATCTACAATCAAGCAACTTGCAATTGTAGTTATTTGAAAGAAAGCTGTTAAATTTCAAAATGAAATATTAATCTAAGTCTTGATTTGTAAGGTACTTTTAAAAATGATATTTCGTTTCAAAAAACATTGTCGAAACGTCGTCAGTTCCATTTTTTAACTTTCTTAGATTTTTAAATTTTAGTATTTTATCAAACTAGTATTTTATGGATTTCAAGAACTTTCTGGCGTTGAATTTCTGTTTTAAAGTTTTCAAAAAACATATCCGTTTTAATTTCCTTGTCACCATGCTCAGCTGAAGAGGTCAGTTCAGTCAGTTTTTAATTACAGTAGCACGTGTATAATATGATGACTTGAAAATTAAATTTACCAGATGCTACAAAACCGCTGAATTTCTAGTATGAGTTGTAATTTACTATAAAGAAATGTGCTTCTGTCCACTACAATTTATTACTGTATTCCTTTATATTGTCCCTAGTTCTGTTAGGATTAACTAAAAATGTGTCGCATACAAGTGCAATCTCTCTATGTTTTGTTTGTTAGAGACTTTTTAATTTTGCGCACTGGTCATTTTTGTCCAAGATACTTCGCACTCTAGTGCTAAGTTTTACATAATTTCGCTTACGCTTTTAAAGCCATGCTACCAACTGGCGGCAGACTTTGATTCATAAAATCCAAATAGGCAAGGACAACAGGAAAACTATATTTTTACTAAGGCAATTTAAACTACCAATAATTCTGTCAAAATGTTGAAAGGAAAATGTTGATACTCATAAAGGATTTGTGTACAATTTTGACCACCGAGTATAGACAAACGTTGAATTCCCCCGCTGTTATGAATAATAAACTGTTATTATCCTTTATGGGAATTGTTTTTTGGCTTTTCTTTACTTGCCTTGGGATCAGAACGTACTTTGGTCATGCAGACTGATAATTCATATCTTCTTATCAGTTCCTGGTTTGAAGTGTGGTGCTCAAAAGATAAGAAATGAGACCATTTCTAGAGGAGTTGGAAAAAATTTTTCATTTATTGCCAGTACTGAAGTGCGATCTTTCCTAAATTCTCAGTTTCTGACTTAGATAGTTTAATTAAGTTTGACATATTATTAAGTTCTTACGCTTCAGTGCAACCCCCAATGGCGAATAAGCGGATGTTTAACGTGGTTTTAAAGAAAGCATTTGCATTCCGGATAGATGTAATTCAGTAAATACCACATCTCATTGAGCGCACCTGTTCGTCAAGGTAATTGCTTGCAAATCAGGGTGACGCGCTATATATCAACTCACCAAAGTGGAGGCGTGGACACACACATAGCAGAAGACACAGCGAAGAGGTAAAGCTCTTTATAACGAAAAATTGTAAGTTACATGTTTAAAACTTGTTTTCTTTTTCGTGTTTCCGATTCTCAGTAGTTCGCATTTGATAAAAATGTTTCAGTTCTTGGTAAACTCGAAATTGCATTACAATTATCTGCACAAATACCAAAGGTTGCTTCAAAAGCGAAATTCAGTCAAGTAACAAGGATACCCTAAGGAACAAAGTTTCCATTTTGTTTGCCTAAGAATTTTTTTTTTGCGTTTCGGTCATTCATGCTGTTTACAAGAACGGGAGAACGTCTCAGGATCATTTTTGTAATTGTTATACTTTTCATAAGCTTTTAAACGGGCTATAATAAGAAACGAGAACTCAAAATCTTATACAGTTGAATATTTACTGACGGGAATTTTTACATTTTGTCCATGTATTACGGCACTTAAGCAGAACTTTTCCAGCAAATCTCGTTTCATTCACTTTTTTACTGTTGATGAATTTCTTTAGACTTCAAAGCTCTTATGGCAATACAATACAGATATAATATGAATTTAGTATGTAGGGTATAGTATTAATCGTTGTTTTGTTGGCAACAAAAGTCCACACCACCGAAAATATATAAACATTTTGAAAATTTTCCATAAATTCCATCTTTGTCAGAAAATCAAATTCTTGCTTTTTGTTACTATTGTGATAAATATTCTCAAAGGCGTTTTTCAGAAAAAGACAGAAAAGTTCTAATTGTTAATAACAACTTGGAAGATCCATTGTATTATGTTTCCCAGTTTGGGTGTAGTTAGTGATAAACTGAATCAGTTTTCTAAATTACCAACCACAGCTTCTAAAAAGAAACAATTGCAGATGAACTTAAAACTCATTCACAACTTGAGGTTAATTTTTCTCGCTCATATAGAGTGCCCTTTTAGTAAATTAATTGTTTTTATATTCTGATAAAGTCGTTGCATCAGAAGACAAAGGCCAAAGGCTAGAATCAGATTTCTCAATGAAAACGTTTGTTGTACGTCGATGTCAGATTAAATGTTATTTTGTAAAACCATCTTTACCAGCGATAATTCTTTTGGCAAGCTGTTGTCACTGATTAACCGATTTAAAGGAAGCATGTACAACGTGAACATTCGGTTTATCTGATAAACGTTAAAAGTGAATATTGTTTTGGCACGTTTTATTTCTTACAAGCAATCTAGGTTTTTGTGGTTGTTAGTCTCAGATTCAGAATCTTCAGAAGTCTCACAATAAAACTCACAAATACATTTTGACAAGGTAGAAATGTTTGCACAAGAATTATATTCTGAAAGCCTTTTCTATTCAATTAAAGCTAAAACTGGGAAATTTAATATGGGAATATCAGACACTGACTGAGTTGGTGAAACTCGATCGCCGAATGCATGATAAATCTTCGTCTGAAGTCTGGGTGTCAATGTTCAACAAGAGTGAGAACGGAACGAATCGTTAGGCGCAAGGAATCACGAGTTTTTGTTATCCGTATTCTTTTTCTTCGAATTATTATAAAAAGACAAATGGAAACGCCAACAGATCTATAAATATTTAACTAACAAAGACATTGTCAAATTATTCAAAACCAAAAAATAATTCTAAACGTGTAAAAATAAAATTTATGGAGAGGGAAGAAAGCGTCACTTGAGGTGTTCGAATATTTCTTTCTTAGACTTGTTCCTTTTATAAAGCTATTATTTAGGTATCCTGCCGATGAACAGTAACTGTTTTGCTATTCTTTTTCAGCGACATATATAGCTCATGTCTGTTCAGATTTGAATTTGGAATTGTTAATGAACTTGAGCGCCAGTGGTTGTAGAGTATTACGAAATACTCCGCTACGGGAACTTTCGTTAATTATTTTTTTCCATTTTCTAAGTATTATTGTAAAACCCAAAATTAAGTAACAAAAGAAAGTTCATTTTTCACAAATAACTTCAAACTAAATGTACCAAGAGAAATCAATCTTGATGTATAAAAGTATATCTTCCTTCACATAGGACAAAATTTTCTTTCATATGCCATTGTTTTACCTTGCTTAAGCATGGCCTGACCATCAACTTTCGTTTGTACGAAAGGGAAGAATATAATCGTTTGCTAAATAGAAGTTTAAGAGTGATTTTTATAACCACGACCACTTGCTATATACCTTAGAAAATATAAGACAAACGAGGCAACAAAACTGAGATTCCCTGTATAAACAAAATAATTCGTTATCAGGTTATATTAGAGTTTCAAACGGTCTTAGTAAAAGTAATGAAGAAAAAATTTTCAATAAAATACAACATACTTTAGTTTGCAAACAGGTTTCGTGTATATAAAGCGGCATCTTCTGGTGACTGTTTTAAAGTGTTAGACGCGGCCGATAATTGTGTTCAACTGAATTCATATCCTCTGGGAAACACCCTCTCTTAACCAACAACTTTACCATGTCAATTTACAGTTTTTTGGTAACCATATTCTTTTCTCTGTATTTTCACATTCTCCCTTATCCTAATTTATTAATTTAACATTCTTTGTACAAAATATTTTGGCTTTTACATACACACACATATATAAATAACACCATGGTATCAATATTCAACTTGCACTTGCGATGGCTTATGGCAAGCCGAAATATCTTTGCAAACTAAAGGGTGTTGTATTTTATTTGAAAATTTGTCTTCATTGCTATATTACTTTTGTATTAGAATATAATCGAATCAACCAACATTATATAATGAATCCAATGTAATATATAATGACTGCCCAGTCAATTTTTTGTATTGTTCTTGGTTTGTGGGTAAATTTTTGGGCTAACTATAGATGTACCTATCCCCACCATTCAGTTGCGTTGCTGTTTATATTTGTGTATAAGAGATATGGTTTTGTTAAATAAGCTATAAAATTAAAAATTTGTGCAACGAGAAATGCATTGAGTGGCCTTACTAATTACCTTGCTTACCTTGTTTTCAAAAGTCGAACAAAATAATTTAATCACACTATTCGAATATAAGGAACAAGCATTCTTTTATAACCAAATTTGTTTTACTCTATAAACGTTAACCCTTTCGCACTTCTAGTTCTGCTTAGACCTGTAAAAATATACATTTACGAAAATGTAGGCCATACTCCTCGTTTTATATCTTAATCACCTAGAATCAGGACGGCTATTTTTTTACCTATAAAGCTTTTTTAAGACTGTATAAAGTGTTTATTTGCCACAATGAAAAGTTCTCTCAATTATAAAATATGCCATCTTCAACATTTGTCCGGTGAGCCGGTTTGCAAACATATTCACGCTTCAAGTCAAAAAGAACGCTACTTAATATATCAGTACTTCAATCTTGAGTTTTTAAATACATTAAATTCAAAGAAAGTGTTTTTTCAAGTGTTTAATTTTTCACTAAGCTGAGGCGCGGGGTCAACTCTTTGTGGTGCCTAAAGATTTGTAAACAGAAGGGCCAAAATCTAGTTCTCATACCGACTATCTCCTATACCTTAGGTTCACTTATTCGTGTTTTCTAAATCTGTTTCCGTTAAAAAGCCATTTTGGCTCCTCAGTTTGTCAACACGTGAATTATATAGTGATTTCATATAGTTTCCGAAAGCACTGCCAAACGAGAGTTGCTTGTCAAACAAAGACTTAATTACTTTGTCAGGATGAATATTTAAGTCGATATTTTCTTTCTCACAAAAAGAAATTGCACTAAGTTTACTTTGCTATGAGCAACTGAATGACTGTCACCAACACAATGAAGAAACAAGAAAGACTGCATTTTTAGCTTTATAACAACGCAGTTTTAGTTCATTTGAATTGTTAAGTTATCAATCAAGTTTGCTGTAAAAGGCTGGTCAGCTATATATTCTAAAACCAAATAAAAAACTTAAAATATTTTTGATAAACCCTAGACTTATAGCAATCTCACTAAATTTCAAAGGTACAATTGCTTTAATAAATAGATGTAAATTTAGAAGTTACTGAGTTAACGATAATTGATGTCCATCCTAAATTATCTAAACAAAAACAACAATGAATATTGTTGACTTTGTGGCATTTTTTTTATAAGAAAAGTGAATTCACAAAGATTAAATTTTAACACATTGTATTCGAATGCTTAAGCGGTAAAAGAGATATTCTAATTTTTCGGTAAATCTCTTCAACATATTGACGTAAAAAGGTTTTAAATTTTTAATCTAAAAAGGACCTCAACAGGAAAGTATTGTACTAAGCGCAATGAAAATATATAGTTTACACCTAAAGACGAAGGTAACATGCTCACCTACGTGTAAACTGCAAAAAATATCAGAGTCAGATCACAAATTTAGAAATTTCACGTGGTTTTTCATTTACAAAGTCCCAGGTGGCGTAACTAAAAACTAGTCAAAACTCAGTTTCGTGGCTTTTTGCAATTAAACAAAGTTTATACGAAATGTTAATAGCGATCTCCCGCAAAAAGAAAAAAAATCAGTCGGCAAATTTACAAATTGAAAGTCTGAAAAATATAAAAGTTCAACAGGATTTGAACAATTCTGATTAGCTTTTAGATATCAGTTTCCTTAACTGCATATTTTACGACAAAGACCGCTAAAACATAATACAATTAATAAAAGCCATGCACCGCTCCGATTAGGTGTTCAAATTAAGGCTACAAAAGAATTGACTGGAGAATGCCGACTGATTTGCTTTATATAACAGCTGCAGTACTGAGTAGTTTATAGTAATGTATCAACAGCCATGATACACTTCTTGGCTACTTGGCAGCTCAAATGAACTGGGAAACTTGAGCGCGTAGGGTAACTTTTAAAGTCAATTCATCGATGGCTTTCGCTAAATTAAAGGTATAAGTTAATTTAATTGAAAGACTGGAACGACAAATGAGTAAAAAAATAATAAAGACTGCGCTTAAAAACGAATACAAAGTATATTTGCGATTTGGTGGAAGATAATTTCTCTGTCTTAACTACTTAAGTTACTCCAGCCGTGTCGGGAATACCGACCATACTCGTGCAATATATATCACATATAATCTTTTGATGTTATGATACGATCTTCTTCGTCATTGCTTATAACCGCGGTACAAAATCCTTCACAATATCATCTTTTGCTCATGCACGGCCAGTCAATCAAAATATTTGACTTGTCTAAGACATAACATTGGAATGATATATTTCGCTCAAAAGTAATTGAGATTGCTGAGTGATGAGCGAGGTTTTTTGCAGTTGAAAAACTCAGTAACATGACACCCTGCGATGGCCTTTCCATGGATAGGTTGGGCCAAAACAAAGAAATAACATCTATATTTTATGGGAAAGAAAAAATATAAATGTTAAAAATACTTAATCTACAAAATAATGCAAACTATTCATTTGTACTTGCTTATAATATACCTTTACCTGGCGAGTGGTGTTATCAGACGGATCGTAATTCATTTGTCCACGTTTCTCATAAACGTCAGTTTTATACAGATTTGACTTTTTTTAGATGAGATTCTCTTAAGATTTCGCGAAGTTTCAATGCTTTCTTTAAACTAAGGAAAGGTATGACTTGAAACCGGTTGATTTACACGGCTATCGCAGCCAAGGAAGCTGGGAAACAGCTGTCTGAGTAATGACAATGTAATTTCTGCTGATTTGCTGATTTACACGTGCTGCGAATAAAATTTTTCTTTCAAAAATCATGGACACAACGGTTAAGAAAATAAATATTTACATTTAACAACCTTTCATACCGAGCTGGAAAAAGATCATTTACCTAAGTGACTTAAGAAAATCGTGAGACAAAAAAATATCAATTTTCAAGTTATATTCAATTTAATTTAAAGAGGTTTTATCTAAGACGTATTAACAAATACACAAATACGGTTTAAGGTTTGATCTTTTAATGGAAACGTTTGGCAAAATTTTGAGACATGTAACATAAAGATCATGCTTTAAAGATGCATGATACTCAAAAATTCTCGCAAAACAAATTCGAAATTGAGGAGCCTCAAAACCTTAATTAAGGTGTTTTAGGTTTTTTTTGTGTATTTAAGTTGTAAGGTGAACTGAAGAGCTAACTGTACGTGATCGAACTGCTCGCACTAACTGGGAGATAATAAAAAAGCAAACTACAAAAAAAACAGAACCCAGCGTCGCGAAATTAAGCTAACACTGGCTTACTGAGATAAAACAACAATAACTGTTTTCTTAATTGTCATCTCAACAACTTTCAACTTTAACATTAAACAAATTGTATATGATAAAAAGATTATCATATAAAACTATTTTTGGCTTTTTTAGGTTTTATACCTTCCTTTTATGCTTCTATGATTTTATATATATTTTTTGTTTTATCCACATTTGGACAGATAGAAAAATTTGCACTAGTGTCTTAACGATGAACATTTATCTTCACTGTCGTATAATAGACTGTAGCTGTCGCTTGCTTTGATTATAACAAAAAAGTAGGCAAAACATTTTTCCTCTTCTGTCATAAAAGTCAATTCGGCTGCTTTAGAAGTTTCTCTTTTCATTGCAAGGTTTTAAAATTTAACAATCTAATTAAGACAGGACGACAATAGATTTTTGGAGACAAATGTTAACCAGTTTTAACTGGGGCTTAATGGCAAAGCGTCCATTCCCACGCAGTCGGCATTACTAAACAAAGAATTCGTATACTCTTTGAGTTCCATTAGCTTCTACGCCATTACGAAGCGATTGAGAAACAGCAAAAATCGGCTTGGTTAATGTCGTTAATGTTACGGCGCCTCAAAATTAGATTATTAAGCAATTGCCCGTTAAGTTCTTAAATATGTGCAATTCAATGTATTTTGACTTAGTAGGAAAAGTGAGAAATTCAAGAAACTAGTAATTATAATGTATCTCGTAAAACTATTAAGAGACACGTGACCTGAACATTTCCAATAAATCTTACAATCCAAAATTCTCTGAGTGATAACATATAATTAATGGCTGGAAAGGAGTGTAAAGGAAAATACAGACTTGATTTACTGTAGTAATAATCAGATGATCCGAACAACTGATTCCATAAAAGCGCAAACATTTTGTTTCCTTATCATTTAATGCTTAGCGGAGAGATTGGATCGTATCAGTGTCATTCAGTTAAATTTCCAATTTTCAATCCACGAATTTAAATAGGCTAAAAATCCGTAGCCTCCTTTGAGTTCACTAGTTGGCTTACACTGAAGGTAAAAAAACAGGTCTTCAGTAGAAAACTAGAAACTGAATTAATAGAACAGATTTTAAATATGGCAAGAAATTAATTTGTTTTTTTTCTTTTTCCTCAGGATACACTTTAATAGCCCTTTGCTTCGACGGTATTTTTACAAATCAAAACTCGACAAGGTAAGCTGACAACTATATATTTAGTTGAACATCGTAAAAGTAAAACAGTCAACAACTTTTCTTTCATGATTCACAAAATGCTTTGCAATTTTAATTTAAAACGAACCATCTCTTATAGTTTTAGTACTGTCCTGTATATCGTATCAAATTTCTCAGGCTCAGTTGAAGTCGAACCAAAACTCTTTCAGCTTGGTAACATACCTTTCAGGTTTAAAAGTCTTCTTTCTGCATGCCTGACCGAATTTCATCTTCTCGCGGTGGAGCTTGGAATGTACTAAACTAGGATTAAGAGAGGATTTTCAAATGGAAAATTTCTCTATATCTTTGCTTGTAATATATCATTCACAAGATAACCGGACTGGAACGAGCTCAGTCATGTTCACCGAAGTGAACAGCAACGGTTAACTCAACCTTTTTTAAAATGGTTCTGAGTGCACGTGATAGTTTCCCTACTAGTCCAATGGTGCAGAGAAATCAGGGGGGAACATTACCCTATGTAAGGTTAGAGGCTTTTTTTAGAGTTAACCGAGCAGTGTATAATACAAGATAACCATGGCCCTCAGGGTTCTCCCAAAGGATTGGCGACCGGCAATTTTCTCCTTATACTCGAGACAATCTCGCCGGCTACAAGTTTTTTGAATTTCTTTATTCTTTATTCCCATATATGTGAAATATGCAGCAAGTTACCTTTTATTTTCTGGGATAACTTGTAGTGAACTTGTTTTTCTGTAGGTAGCTTCATTTTGGGTTTTTAAACCATCTTTATCATCTTTAAACATAAGCGTATTCATGTTCCCAGGGGAGTATGTCTCTTAACCAGTCTAGAATACTCGCACCTTTGCCTTTGGCATTACTTGCTCACTCTCCGCCTATTCTATCTTTTTCTGCCTTTACTATGTCTCACTTGGGAGAACCCTGGCCCTGCTAAGCCTGAGTCCTAGACCGAGATATGAGTCAATACAAACGAAGAGAAAACTTGTTTGGTTGGAACCGAACTCACGAGATCCTTAACATATCCCGGGCTCTCACCAACTGAGACAAGAAAACCAGCAGAGTCTGGTTAAGAATTATTTAAATGTCATTTGCAGCAGTGAGTAGATAAAGTTAAGGCAGTTATGAAGCACTCAGTACTATGTTATACACTGAGTAATTGCACTGTGATTGGTTCCTAGAAGGTGTTTTAGGTCGAACAGTTTTCCGCCGAACATTCCAGTTGAATCATTATTTCTCCTTTTTGTTACAGATGAACACTTCTACAGTGATATTGGTCGTGGTTTTTGCCGCTTTGCTTCTGGCCCAAGAAACTCAAAGCAAACCCGCTGATGGCGCTTGTCTTAAAAGATGCAGAGACGAGGCACGATTAAGGTTCTACGGAAAGTGCCTGATGAAGTACTCGCGTTGTTTTAATATAGAAACGTGTAATACTTGCAGTAGACAGATACTTCAAGATTGTTTTATGTCCATCTGTGCGCGGCGCCGATGATTACCCAAAAACGCTTCAACCGATAATAAAGTACGTCAAAGACTTTGGGCCCATGGTTTAATAATTAACAATATTGTAATATTTTTGTAAGGTATTGTCCCAACTTATTGATATTGTTCATTTGGACTGTTTTCTATGATAACGAGTCTTCTTGACAAATATTGTTATGCAACCTCCAGGACTCAAAGACAGAAAAATATTTACTTCGTTGCTGTTTGAGGTTAAATCTTATACTGATGAAAGTTCTGTAACAATGTAAAAGATATATTGAGTAAATAAAATTAAAATTAAAAACCGGATATAAAAAATATACGTGTCTTTGAATAGTGCGGCTTGAATGGCTTTTTTTTGATTGGCGAAATATACTTTGTTCCAAGAATACAGATCAGGCGTATTTAAAACATGTTGTAACACAATCTTTTCGCCGCTCTCTCAGCTGAAATAGCTGCTATCTGATCATGAATCGCTGGGATGGTGACTCTATCATATTCAATTTTCTGCTACCCGAAAACAAATCACGAATAGCCCATCGTATTCTTTCACCAAAAACTTTTTAACAAAAACGTAGTTCTTCTTTACCAAAACAAATGTCAGAAACGTGCATGAACCAGCCAGCACTAAAACAATGATATTCCATATTCTGTTGTGATCAACATTTGCCGACTTTGATAAATATAACTAAATATATATAGAATGCCGCAAGTCTCAACTTTGAAAAAAATTAAAGACATAAAAAGGCTCCGAATAGAGCGCGTATTTGCACAAAATCAAAATTCAAAAGAAAATTTTCGCATTCACTCATCGCCATCTTGTGTAAAACACTCGTACTGCTCATGCTCAGAAAATCAGGACACAAAAGAAGTCAATTTCAATGAATCTGTAGAAATTTCTCGATTTCGTACTTTATTTGGCAAAAGGAATAGCCGGCCGCACAATTAAACACCAATAGTTATGCAAGAAACATTAAAATTGTTCATAAGCCTTTTTCCCCGTGATCGACTATCTGTTCATCCGATGAAAATACTAAATACCGTAAACGCTCTAATAAGCCCCCCTCTCTAATAAGCC
>JAOEJH020197848.1:0-13937 GCA_025448215.2 Palythoa grandis
TTTTGTTAGTAACTGAGAAGCTCGCAAGACTCAAAAGATTAAGAAAGTTTTCAGATCGGTACATATTGTAGATGTAATGGTCAAATCATCTGAGGTTTTAAAATATAAATAACTGACAGTTCAGCTGGGAAGACATGTACACAGACTGATAGCGTCTCCCGATTAGAAACTGTACCACTTTACAACCAGTTTCAACCGCTTTTAGACATTTAATTGATTTTAATATAGGTTCTGAGTCACATTTTAAATCTTCCATACTTCCTGGCTGGATTAATTTTTGACTTCAACAAAATAACAAAGCAAAAGTCAAACACCGTACAAAGACAACTACTATAAAATTCTTGATCCTTGCTATTTTGTTATAAGCCTCTTAAAAAAGCAAGACTTTTTTAACATGTCTCAATTGCATGAATTAATGCTTGCCTTTGATAGTTTTTAAGAGATTCTGTTGATTTTCTCGCACACAAACTTTCCTCTAAGTTTCCTTCGCACTAGTCACTAACCATATGAAGGATATGGAAGCCTTTTTCTGATTGGCCAGTTTGGAGGAAAGGAATGTTCCACTCGGGAGAGCAGCCATTAGTGGGGGAGGCATAGGAAGCCCGACACAACAACAGCTGCGAAGGAGACTAACCCTTTGCTGGCAAATAACTTATTTTTATGTCTTCCTCTCTCCATCCATGTAGGAGGTCCTTTTTGAAACCACATAGCTGTGAAAAAGTAACCTCAATAAAGATTGTTATTGTTATTGTAAAACCCATAAATTTCTGCTCTTGCCTGAGCTCTGTTTAAGCTGGAGCAGTATGGCTATGGACAACAGGTCAATAGCCGCTTTTATTGAAACAAATAAAACTATAATAAATTCCGTTATAATATGTTCGCCCAGTAAAGGTGTGGGCCAAGAAAAACGCACCAACACTAAATATACTACAAGAAAAAGTGGGCTGAACAGGGGAAGGAGGTGGGAGTCAAAAGCAGCTTTTCACTCCGAGCAATAGAGCCTGACGAAGCACACAGTTTGCCTGATGAAGCACACAGCTTGCCAGATCATGTGACTTGTCAAAAAACCCAGGAGGGGGGGTGAACCTAATGGCCATTGACACCTGACCCAAACCCAGTCCCCCTCTGATTATCAAATAAACCCTGGTCAAAGAGAGAAGACATAAAAATTCTATTTCCAAGCAAATATTTTGTATTTTTTCCTGTTTCAAATTCCTGTTATATGCTGGTAAATATTTGAGTTGTCTTTTCTTCTCTGCCACTCACACGTCACACTAAGCTAGGGAATGTATTAAAGACGACAAAAGGGGATGTTTCTCAGGGAAAATAGTTTTATTTCAATTCAGTTTCCAACTTTTTATTCTAATAGAAAAATCTGATTTGAAATGAATTAGTTTTACACTTAAATAGTTGTAAACAAAGTAAGGACAAAAGCATTACACAGGCACAAATAGGAAATTCTGGATCGCATCCATGGTAGACTGACTGCAGACCCTGCTTACCGATGCAGTAGATGTCTTGGCAATGCAAGACCGATTGATGCCAGAGTGTGTGACCATGTTGTCCTTGACAACCAAAAGCTCGAGGTGGTCGACTCCTTTTGTTATCTTGGCAACAGTATAACCCCTGGTGGCGGATGCTAAGCAGCAACAGTGATAAGATCAAGATGTGCCAGGGGAAAGTTCATTAGTCTGGCCACTTGCGGAAAAATCTATGTCACCTGTGTGAGGAGTGCCCTGCCATATGCGAGTGAGTGCTGGCCCTTAAAGTCTAGTGACTTGGAGAGGCTAAAGAGAAATGAGAGATCTATGCTGAGATGGCTGTGTAACATCAAGCCTGAGGACAGAGTGTGTACCTCGGCCTTATGTGAGAGGCTGAGGATATGCAATCTGGAGAAAGCCCTCCGAATACGGTGCCTGACTTGGTATGGACATGTACAGAGAAGTGACTCCTGGATTAGCAAGATCACAGACTTTGAAGTAGCTGGAAAGAAGAGAAAAGGAAGACCTAGTAAGACCTGGGGGGATCGTGTAATGAGAGATCTGGATGTGACAGGACTTAAGAAAGCTAATGCTCATGAGTGTAATCGCTGGAGAGCTGCTCTGCGGCACCATGCATCGTCGTACCCGCCCAAAGGTGGAAAATAGACGTTAAAAACCGGATAGTAGTAGTAGTAGTATGAGACTTAATAGGCTTAAAGCATAAGGTTGAGTAATTAAATTCATCACAAGACTCAGGGACGGACCTAGAGATTTGAAAAATAGGGACACTGGCAAAACAAACTATTTGAGCAGGGTTCCTTCACTGCAGCTAAAACCTCAAAAAATATTTAACAATTATTCCACGAATGTGCATTGGATATGAGGTGATAGACAGCTGACAAGGTGCGAAGGGCCGAGTTGGCTATTTCACCTCATATCCACCAAGACGTGAGTGGAATAATTGTTTTATAAAATTTCATTCAATTCTGAACGATTAGATTCTTAGAAATTCTTGCCAAATCCTGATGAATTCTGTTTCACTTTTACAAAACGACAGGAAATGGACATTTCCATATAAGGTCATACGGTATATGAGCTGATAACCGAGATTGAGTAAGCCAATTAGAATGCTACAACACAATATTCGAGGTTAAAAATTTAATAAGAGATTTTTTCAAGACTTTTTAAGACCCAAATTTGGGAAATTTAAGACCTAATTTTCTTTCAAACTTTTATTCAGAAGTTTACTATATCAGCCACAACTTTAACAATTAAGATCATGGGTACTTCCACTCGTATTATGATCACTCTGTTCATGAAGTAATGGTTTTATTTGAGTGCTGAGCGAAAACTTGAAAAAATTCATTCTTTCGTGGACATTTTTTTCATGCAGTCTTCAAACTTGATGATAAAAACAAAGATTTAAGACTTTTTAAGACCTTAAGTATTAATTTAGGCAGATTTGGGGCCTTTTCAAGGCCTTAAAAATACAAACTCAAAAATAAGACTTTTTAAGAACCCGCAGGAACCCTGTTCAGAATCTAAGGCGAAAGCTTTTAGAAGGGTTTGGGGACAAGTCTTGAAAATCAGTGTCTCTGAGTGACATAGCATTCTCATATGAAACGCTGCTGACCAAGGATCATAATTTTACCAGCTGCCAAATTTAAATATAACTTGACTCAATCGAGGGAGGCACCTTTAAACTACGAACTATAAAAGAAGATTGAAATGAGTACAAGCACATAATAGAATGAAAGATGTGCATGAAAATCCATGTAAACGAGGCCTGGAGGTGAAACTAATAAGTAGACCCGATATTATACATAAGACCTATTGTATTGCCACTCTTACTTTTGACTGCTCCAAATCATTTAACGTGTTCTCAACCAGTTCAGACATGTGATCTGACAAGTGACGGTGAGTGACACCTGCAAGCAGCAACAGAAACAAACAGGCATGAACATTATTACTGACCAAGTTCATTATAACAGCAGGCATAGCACAGTTGGTAAGTGCGCTGCCTTCTGTACTGGAGGTCCCTAGTTCAATTCTCAGTAACTCCAACGTCTGTTTTGACTTCCCCCTGATATGTGTAGCTTTAGCTTTGAATAACCGTAAAACGGTGCACTGACAGAGGGAGGGGATAAAAATGCACCATCGGCTTCCATAAACAAAGTTAAATATACCTTTACTTTTTAACCTGGAAACGGTGTGGAGGGGAAAGAAAAACAACTGCTATTGAGTGACTGGTGTTTACAAAGGTAATTTTGCCAAGGTTTACAATCGTAGATTTACAATAAACTATTTCTAAAACAATTATTAAGAATAATTTCTTTTGAGAGGTTTCCCTGTTTTAAGATAGTTCATGTAACTTATATTTGTTGTCAAAAAGGGAAATCGCTACAAACCTTGAAGATTATAATAGTTGGGGTTCTGGGTCATCCTACGATACAAAAACGTCCAGGTCAAATAATCAACTGCATCCTGTTTGTTTTCAATGGTCTTTGTCACGACTTCAGCATTGAAGTGATCATGAAGGCAGTGATCCAGGTGAGACTGCAGAACAGAAACCCCGTGTCAGACGAATACTCTTGCAACAAACATGAACGCTAAGTTTTTATATTAATATGAAAGTCCATCACACCCTATGATCGTTTGTTCGATGTAATAATCGCACAACTTGACAACTATTTTGACATCTAGTTACATAAGGGAAGTCACGGAGTAGTGGTCATCATTTGCATCTCCCACTCAGGATCCAATCCAAGGCTTTGCACGTGGGCTGCAATTTGTCGATGTCAAACTGGTTTTTCTCTGAGTATTCCAATTTTCCTCCCTCTGCAAAATCAACTTTCACGCCGAGATCTGAACCACCAAGTGAATAGAGCAAAATTTCACTGACAATTTGTACAGAGAACATGACATGCTTCACATATTTTTCAATTTTTTGTTTAGACGTTCAATAAATATACAGGAAAACCCTTAAATATCCAAAATGATATAAATTTGCCTGATTTTTCCCTGACTTGAGCAGAATTCCAAATTTCCCTGACCAAATACAAAATTCACTGACTTTTCCCTGACCTTGAAAAAATTTCATTTTTCCCTGACTTTTCACTGACTGTGGCAACCCTGATTAACAGACAACCACTTCCTTTGCAACTGACTTTAAATAAAATATTTATTTATCTTATTATGGTAACATTGGCCTTTGTAAACTGATCTTCAGTTGTTGCAGGATTTAGGGGAGTCGAAACCAATCTAAAACAACAACTTTAATTGTTTGCTAAAGTTTTTTTTTATTTGACCTTGACGTTTGAACCAAACCAACAATATCCCCTGCAGACTTGGACTTCAATAACTTGAGCCTCACAGCACTAGAGTGCCACTGTAAAACGAAACAAACCAACAATACCAGTAAACGTTTGTTGGGTAGATGTCTTCCGCTTGAGAGAAAACATACCTCGATTGGAAGTGGCTCATAAAGAAACTTCTTAAAGAACTCCTTTTTAGAAGCCTGACAGAGTATGACTGCTTTTCCAGAGTCATCTAACAGTGGCCTGTTAGCTCGGCCAATCATCTGGAGGACATCTGTCACCGGGTAATCGACGTACCTGTTAATTAATCAATGTTCAGTCATTGCACGGTGCTACAGTGTTCTCAAATCAGTCTAATAAAACTTCTAGTTAAACTGACCAACATTAAAAGTTATGAGATGTTGGCTGTACATTGTACGGAAATACTGTATGAGCCATCCATAAATTGGTCAAAAGGACACACCAATAAAAACCAAAAAAAAAACCAATTTAACAGCCATGATTTATTTTTTAACGTAAAAAAGTAACTTTAATGTATTTTCTATATAATGCAAACACTAGAACGTACCCATACCAGCTTTTGTGTTTGGAAAAAACATTCAGGGTTAGCTTTAAAACCTTCACTATCACATGACCTTAAACTAAAGACTATCAAGTCTTCTGAGGAAATAAGATAAAACGGTCACTCACGCATGTGTTTTTCCCTCGTAGAACTGAGTGTCTGTAATGACGACCAAATGAGCGTACATGCTGATGGCCCAACACAGTTTCCGTGTTACAATCACCACCTACATTAATGTAACAAAAGTTAGAAATCATCTTATAAAAAGCGAGTACAAGTGGCCTCCTCTGGGGATTTCCTTTATTGTACACTACGGATGACCCGCAACTTGCACTAAAAATGAGCTATATACTGTAAGATTCCACAGCACAGACACTTAATAGTCTTCATAGATTGTTAGTCCAATATCAGTTGTACTTCCCTGACTAGTTTACATTCAACTTCCAATAAAATGGGCACCTGACTAGATTAGCTCTTAAAGTTATTTCAGGTGTCCATCCACTATCCAACTTTCCAAATTTTGTCATCTTTGTACGTGTATTTTTTCTTTCAAACTAAGTGGAAATAAGTTATTGTTGTTGTTGTTGTAATCCTGTTATACGTATCTATTTAGTTACAGCATCAACATAATCCCAATATAGAGGTCAATAATGCTAGATTTTGTATCTCGCCACAAACGGTTATTCTCATACTCACTGCTGTGTGCTTCCATATCCATCTGACTGTGTTGTCTCCTGTCTTCATGTTATATTATGTCCTCACAACATTTCAGGAACTTCAGTTCCTTCCTCGGGTGAATCAGCACAGGAGACAACACAGTCAAAAGGATAGAGTAGCACATAACAGAGAGGCCTGTAACGATACCAGTCTACCCTAGCCTCGGCAGGGAAGAACAATTCAGATTTAATGTTTGTTGACTTTGCATTTTATTGAACGGTACAGTCTCCTTTTCGGTTAGTTGTTACATCTCATTTTCGTTTTCACACTGCCATTAGCGTGACTTTTTATGATGCATATACGAATCTAGTTGTCCTTGTGCTGTAGTTCTTCACTCTGAAAACACTATTACAGTGTATGATTACGCGACCTATGTATTAGACAAAAAACTGCAAAACACCACACCTGAATTGCTCCTGATGTGAACAACTGTTCAATGATCTTGGTTTCAGTTTCTGAAAGTCCCTCGTGCAGGAAAGCAACACCATAGCCAACCGTCTCCTTCAGTGTCTTTAAAATACATAATACAGCTAGGTTAGGTTATTTGTGTTTCAAGATATAAAGCTCTGGTTTTGACTTTATAGTTTTGCCTTCATTTCCTAAATTGTTTGAGGGTTAAAGGCCACCGAATCGTAAATGGCTGGCTACACAATGAACAAATTATATTCTGCAAGCTAAAAATTTCAGAATTCGAATATCCAATATACATGCAGCCTTCATTTGCCAGGAGGTAAAATAGCTATGCCATAAAATCAGTAATACCTTGTCATTCAAACGTTTGATAAACGGTTGGAGATCTTCTTCTGTGCAATGTAAGAACCTAGAAAATAAATATACAGTAACAATATTGAAACTAAATTTGTTTTTGACTTCATATCAACACACTCCATCAAAACACAAGGAAGACCCTTTAATTTTTAGATACTGAACTTATAAAAAAACCAAACCCAATGTTGCTGCACTGGAACAACAGGTTCTTCTTGTAACCATTAAATTCGAAACATATGAAGATCAACGTCTAAATCACAACAATTATGCAATAAACACCTCAAAGGTATTAAAAAAAGGCTTCCCAATCCAACAATCATGTAACTTATAGTCTTACTAATAATTAAACAAAATAAAGGTTACTAAAATGATTAATAACCAAAATGGCCCCATAAACTACAACTAAATGCAGATAAAACAGAGCACATCAAATGTTAAGATGTTGCAACACATCATCCCATGTCACTTTACATGATTTGGACTGCTTTGAAGCGGCTGCCAATTGCGCCTTTGAGCATATCCATATGGAAAGGGCGCTATATAAATGGATCTTTTCACTTTTTATGATTGGATAGTATTGGATTCCAGATTCCTTTGACTGGATTTCAGATTCCTTTGACTGGATTCCAGATTCCCTTGATTGGATTCCAGATTCCTTTGACTGGATTCCAGATTCCCTTTGACTGGATTCCAGATTCCTTTGACTGGATTCCAGATTCCTTTGACTGGATTCTAGATTCCCTTTGACTGGATTCCAGATTCCTTTGACTGGAATCCAGATTCCTTTGACTGGATTCCTGATTCCATTGATTGGATTCCAGATTGCCTTGACTGGATTCCAGATTCCTTTGACTGGATTCCAGATTCCTTTGACTGGATTCCAGATTCCCTTGATTGGATTCCAGATTCCTTTGACCTGATTCCAGATTCCTTTGAATGATTCCAGTTTTCCTTGACTATATTCTGAATCAATTTGGATTATAAATTCCATTGAATAGATTCTGATTTCCTGAGTTTAGGATTAGGAATTCCATCCGGAAAAAGATCAGGGTTCAGATTCCTTTTCATGAGAAGAACACAGCACACAACGACTTAATGCAACTTACTTTTGCGAGTCCCCGTCAGCACCACAGAAGGTAAGAAGGTCCAGAGCAGTGAGTTTAGTTTGCCTCCTGGATGGCACAAACACAACCACTGGCTTCTTTGGCGAATGTTTTATGATAGCCTGATACGTGGGTTTTGCCATAGCGATCAGACGTGAACCAGTGTGAGTAATGTTGAAACCCTAGAAACAGAAACACAAATAAGGATTGAATGCTTAATGATACCCTGGTGGGTTTGGCCTTAACAACGGGATGATAAACGATAAAATTATAGACAATTTGTCATCATTATTCGTCTTGTTTTGAGTATTTACGTTTCAAGCTACCTCCCAGCACCCTTGGACCAGTAGTTCCTTTGAACAGCTAGACCAGTGGGCAGACCAAAAAATTTATTTTTGTCAGCTCCTGAGAAACCCCATCCTCAAAACTGCAGTTTAAAACAAGAGAACGGCGACAAACTACATTATTACTTATCAACAGATATTTTCACTGTACCATTGCATTACATAAGTTCATTATTACCTGAATGTGCAGCTCTAAAGGAACTGGTCGGACATTCGGGTGGAAGTTGAACAAACCTGTTGTTCCAACTCCAAGCCACTGTGCAACATCCTGATAGCAGAAGAAACAAACTGGACAGTTACAGCTATTAATTAATAACGTAGTTTTATTATCTATATTACCAAGACTGATTAATAGGTTGATAAAAGAAGTTTCTCTTCACATGCAATATATTTATTAGCAGAAGCGACGAGTCACGTAACAATGTAAAGACACGACGCAAGTGGAGATGACATGTTTTATATGAGAGTAGAGTGTGTATGTGCATGTTGCTACTTTTCAAAAACTTGGCAAATTTCGGCGGCTACTTTTCGCCCATGATTTCACAAAATAAATAAACTTATTTACTGCAACGGTTGTCTTGTGCCTTAATCTGGCATAAAGCAGACTATTAAACCTGTAAAACGCCACCTATTTTTCCAATGTTTCGCCCTAAAATGCTTAAAAAGGGCTTTTTTGACTTACCATATTCCAAAATTCCAAATGCACTCCATCTACATTTCATTTTCCAATCCTAATCTAAATCGTTTTGAGAGACCACTGAAAACGACACCTTTATTCTGTTTGTTAGAGCTGGTTTTATTTGAACGAAAAACGGCTGGACATTACATAAGATACAGAAGGCACCATACAAAATGTCAGTACGTCCAACTAATCAAATGCTGCTCTTGACCGCCAGAAACAAAAAATTCCCGCCAAAACACACCATGCACGTGACCTGTGCCCAGGACTTGTACTCTTTCTTTTTTCTCAGACACGTAATCAATACTTGAGCCAGCAACAGTTCCAAAATACAAATAAATAATATAACCATGTTGTGCAACCAACCTTGGCATTTGCTAGTGATGAACTGAGTGCCACAATTCTGATATTCCTCTCAATTTGTGATGAGATGTACCTCATTCTGGAGCAGATAACCTCCATTACGGGCTGAGACACAAACATACTATCAATTAATACAGCTGTGTTTACCATATCTAACTTTTTCTATCTTTGGATAGTTCTGAACAAGTTTTGCCTTTCTAGCACGTTTTTGCTATACAGCATTTCAATGTTCTAAATAGCTTCAACGGTTTTTTGTTTTGTATTCTCATATTTGTAGTTTTCCTTGACTTCGCAAAAACTTTTTCCAAAGGTTTGAAAAAACAGCCTTTATTCTTTCCCAAATTCTTTTTAAAGCTGTGAGACTGCTGGGTTTGCGGCATCAAATAAATGGGTTAAAGAAAGCAAAACCAAGTATTAAAACAGGGTAAAAATTGTCGCAGAAGTGTCAAACAGACTCTTAGAAGTTCCATAATTTCCCATCATTTTGGAAAAGCAAGAGAAAACCGTCAGTAATGTTATTTTTCATGTGTCTTATCCAACAGAGTAACCTTACCCCATTCTCTCCACCAATCAGATGAGCTTCATCAAGGATAAACAAATGAACATTCTGAACATTCTTTCGCTGTTTCCATCTTCTTGAGAGCACGTCCCACTTGTCTGGCGTACTGATGATAATGTTGCCCTGTTAAAAAATGAATGCAATGACTGACAGCAGGAACAAAGAGCAGACAAAATGAACATTCTCTTCATTACCAAAAAATCTGTTCTTAAATCTGCAGCAAAATTCTAACATTTCCTTGATACTGAAAAAAAACACGATTTGAGCATTTTTTTAAAGGCCTATAAAAATTCAGGACTTCAACAGGACCTCTAGTACCGCAGTTTTCTACTACAAAAGTTATTAAACCGAGAGCTTGATTGCACCATTGAAAGATGATTTAACATAGAGCAAAAAGATTTATCCAGTGGTAGTTGATGAGCTAACCATCGCAGTAAAATAAGCAGTTTGTTTTGGAAGCTCGAAAAAATTTTCTATGACTTTATTATTTTATTTTTTTATTTTCCTATACAGCTACCCTCCCAAGGGGGATTTTTAGCTCGGGTGGTCAGGCAAACAGTAGAAGAAAAACCGAAAAAAAACCTAAATGACTAAAATAACTAAATCAGGTTTACAGGTGTCTGGTTTAAAATAGAAATATGGATGTGACATTGTTCAACGGAATTACAGTGATAGAATAAATGATTCGGGAGACTTTTCCATTGTGATATACAGTAGTTCATGGAAAGAATGACAAGTGATGGCTTCAGCAATATTTCAACTCGTGACCTCTGCATTAACACAGTGCACTGTAAACTAACGGAGCTACGAAGCCATTTGTTTCTGTCTTTTTCCCCTAAGAGAAAAAAAGACGTTTTAAATTTTTGCCATTACCTTCGCCAGAAGTTTCAGGTCGGCACTAGTCTCTCCAGTCAACATGACGACATTCTTTCCCAACTGAAGGCCAAACTTGCTTTGCCAATCCACGTATACCTAGGACAAACACAAGAACACAGTACATAAGATTATTATTCGATTGAATTTGTACTTCTTTTTCATTGGTCCAAGGCCCACCACGTGAACTACAAATAACTACCAATATGATAATGCATTACCATCTGGCGGATTTTAGCTGCAAATATGACACTGCTCATGATTGATAGCTGAAGAATACCAACTGTGATTACGAGGTTACCGCTTGTCGCTTCCCATGAAAAACAGAAAAAGCAAATTCAGGGATTGAAAATTAAACCTAGTAATCACACTCCGATATTTTTGCCTTTGCGTTGTTATAGCATGTTAACAACTTACCTTATTTTCAAGTGACTGTCATTGTGTGACATCATCAGAACTGTTTACCCGATCTTAGGTTGACTGAAGTTGTGTGATAAAAAACACTGCAGGCTAACAATTTACTTGATCATGATATTAAACAAAGTGGGTTTACAATTTATCTGATCCTACTGCAGTGTTGTGACAAACAGAATAAGTAAAAATTTACTGCACCGTCAAATTGCTGCAGTGGTGTGCCATATACACGAGTGATTAAGCCTTTTATTCATCTGCAAGTGACTGCAGTGATGTGAAAAAAAACAGTGGGTTGACAGTTTACCTGGTCTGCAAGCGACTGCAGTGGCGTGACATAAACACAGCGGCAATCAGGTGCTTGCTGGATGAGTCGCACAATGGCAAACTCGGCACAAATTGTTTTTCCACTACCTGATGGTGCTCCAATGAGTGCATTCTCATCTGAGTTGTACAATGTGTTGAAAACTGGCAAGGAAACAGAAAAAAAGATTAAAGCCAATATGAAGTCATCCAAAAGTATCTTTGAAGCCAAAAACATTAAGTTACGCGTCAGCAAATTCAAGTTTGCTATAAACAAATCAAAGCTTGATTTAGAGTACCTTGAGTCTGTATTGGGTTGAAATAGGGAAACTTGTCTCTGTACAAAGCCTCAAACGCTGGATTCCTTAGAGCAGACACTGGAAGAGGCTGCAGGTCCAACAATTCTGTAGGTGGTGGGTTCTTCTCTGGAAGAATGAGATGGCGGAAGGAGACAGGTAGTTGTGTTTCTGCACCTGCAAATTAAATGGGGCACCATTAACTTTCAATCCTTGGCCAATCACATACCACATTTTATTGAGAAAAAGAAAAAAGGCGCTTAAGAACACTGCATACACAAGTTCTAAAAACATTGTCATGGGTAATTAGATATCATCTGGATTAGTTGCTGCTTCCAGGGTGCACTAACATATGAAAAACATTACAAAGACAAGAAACGCCACTAATTTTGCATATTGTCAATCAAAATCTGTTCTACAGAGACTTTTAATCGCAGGCTGTAGGATTTCATCGTAGTGATCGTTACCGGTGTTGTTACCATGCTGAAGAATATACAGAACCAAAGTTTCATTTTCTGTGGAAAATCAAGGAAAATATTGAAGAAACACAATACTCAGCAGTTATAGTAAACGATCAACTGCATAACTGGCTTTTCTATGCATTTACCAGTTCTAAAAACGCAAATTTCAGCAATCGTTCTGTTTATTTTCTCTCTTGTTTCTGTCTTATTGTATATTTCTTGGGTATAAAGTTTGTGAAGAACTCTGCTCTGCATCAAAACTCTTTACCAATTCACCTTAAGAATCGGAAATGATCACTTCTACGGAACCCAAAAGTTGTTATCAATGGCTTCCCTGGGATAAAAAACACAGAATCCAAAAAATGTTTCCCATGGAACCTGAAATTCTACAGCCTGTTATCGTTTCATATTTCATATAGTTCAGTATCATATTTTAAGCAGACAACATACCTAACCATCTGTCTGACACAATTCTGATAAAGTACTGTGGAGGAAGCGGCTCAAACACTGGTACAAAAAATTTCACCACATGTTCATCGGCTGCAAACTTGCTCTTCAACAAGAAGTACTCGTGGTGCAGAATGATTTCACTATCAACATCCTCAACTAAAATCCAGAAGGCTTCGGAGTTCCCATGGACCTTCTCGTCCCACTGGAAGTCTGGGGTAATGGTCAGCTCCACGCTTAACGTTGACCTGTTAACAAATTTTAAAAGTATCAGACTTCTGATGCATCTGTACTTCTGGATATTGTCCTAGTTCATGAAATTTGATTGTTGTGGAATGTGGGAGTACGTTGTAAAATTCGGTTTCCATCTTTGTCATTTTTGATACCTTGAATGAAAATTGTCTAGATTAGGATCCTCTTCCAAGGTTTTGATTGCAAAGTGTTTTAAAAATAGTTGACAAAGTACAAAGCAAAACAGCCCAAACTGTTTTACCATTATTTGTCTTCTCTATATATTTCTCAAACAAAATAACTCGTTTCGATTGCGAAAAAAATTAAAAACTAGCTTTGTTTAGGTGATAAGTAGATTAAAAACAAACCACAGCGCATGGGAAGTTCCTAAAAATACTTTACTCAAGTAGAGTTCGTCTGGTCAGCAAAGGCTTTATAATAAGTAGAATTTGCAGCTAAGTGTGACACTAAAATCCATTAATTCTTAACTGTTCACAGCTTGCGACTTCATCAGTTTTTAAGCTCAGTTACCTTGTGATTGGCTGAATGTGAGTGGCAAGCTCCATTTTAGGCAACTGGTGAACGAACTTGTGCAGGGTTTTCCCCATTTTTGGCATGTGGACCAGTTCGCCTATCTCATTGGGTCCCAAATCATAATACCGCTCCCATGGAAACTCCTTCTTTTCAATTTTCTTAATTACTTCACCAGGAATTTTCTTGAATTGTCTCAAAGGAGTCATAGAGAGCCACCTTCAAAAGGGAACATAACATAACATCAATATTAGAAACTTAAGATTTTGAATTAGAATACTAGCAAGATTATGATTGTTATCTTTTTTTACAAATCTGATTATATATTCTAAATGCCAAAAACACTACTGTTCCTTTTATTCCAAGTTGTACTTTAGCTGGATAACAATCAATCAATCAAGTTTGTTTGCCACAACTAATTATTTACACAACAATAAATAAAGAAAACATAAAATATAATAAAATAAAATAACATAAAATAACATAACATA